>JABCKB010000667.1:0-44013 GCA_013184455.1 Fusarium continuum | reverse complement strand
AAGGCTCTTTTAATTACCTGATTCAATGCTCATTATAACCCAATTCGCGCTTCATACAACACTTACCTTGTTACGATTATTGTCATACTGCACATGTAGCTGGAGCTTGAAAGGGGATCGACCATTGCCCTATGAGACTTAATGTTGGCTTTCGAAGGCGCCTTTGAACAATTACATGTTTGGCTTATCCGTACATCTCTGGGATAAAAGCATTTGAGTGATATATTGTATACGACCAACATCCTCAAGAGACATGAACTGCGACTGACAGACGTCCAGAACAAGTACATCGATATTCCTCTTTCTTGTGCCAAAGACTCTTACTTTTCCTGCCCCGAAGACATGGCCATTCTCGTCCGAATGGTTAGCCGTCGCTCTTTTAGTCCTTCAGACCTAGTGCCTTAAATGTATTTCAACTAAACTAACTCGTGTTATTTAATAGGTGTCGATATGCTTAGTTCAAGCTCTAACAACACTCGTCGATACCCCCGAGACGCGACGAAGAAGAATAAGACAACGAGGCAGCGGTTACTGAGGGGGGAGGCAAAGATCATGCTCTTCAACGGCGTGAGAGCTGCAGTCAAGTCAGCGTGGGAAGACCAAACCCGAAGACTAAGCCTGCATACTCACTCTACAGTATAGGCAATAAATACAGCCTTATGTTGAGGAGAATCGAGTCCATCTGATGGAGTTTGTTCGCTGAATCCTGCAGATACACAATGCCACTCGACACAACTCTTATACTGTGTGGTAAGCGTAAGGCACAACCTAATTAGCACCAAAGCGATTGAAAACGGCTGTCAAGAAGGATTTTCAATTTCAGTATTCATTGGATACCTGAGCTATACCTCAAAGTTTTACTCGAGTAGTGGCTCCATCGTACGACGGGTAAAAGCGATAGTCTAAGGACTCGATAAGATCCATGATTAATAACTTCTCCTACCTAAACCTTCTTACGTAGTATCGTCTCACGCAGGCCGTATGCGTGATTCGTATACGGATGAGATTTACTAAAAGCCCTGCTTGGGTTCTTGTACGGGTGTCGAATTAATTACCGACCTTCGTTCCAATCTTCATTTTAAAGCTTGATCAGAAGTTCGCGCTGATCATGGACGATCCAATAGGGCTGAGATGAACGGCCAGGGCGACGCGTGACGAAGATATTGAAGCCTTGAGTGTGCGAGTCACTTCGGCAGTTTATAGGCACTGTGGCCGTAGATTGGTACTTGAGATGTTAAATGCTGGTGGTAAGATGATATTCTCGACTCCTGATTTCATAGGTGAGTAACTTACAAGAATGTTCGAGGAACGTTTGTCGAAGCCTCGGCTGAAGCTCCCCAGCTTTTTGGAGCACGTGTAGCCAGCCAGCTTAGCCGAAATCACCACCTGTACGAAAATTTGAGTATTTTTTAAAGCTTAATAGTACTCATAAGTCCACTTAGTCAATCTGAATGACTTGATCATCCCTCAATTCATTAATGTTAAAATGCAATGATACTGCATCAATGACAAAAAAAAGCCCCCGGATCTTCAGCGCTGAAGTCAGTGGCTCACAGCAGCGCACTAACACAGCGGAGGATGCGATCTGCCATATCCGGCCAAGCCACTGCGGCGCTGAAGGGTCTGGGTCTGCCTATGACAGCCGCAGCCAAGGGCGAGCTCCCGTCGGTCGTCACCCCATTCAAGGGATGGTCAATCCAAAAGACCCCCTAAGAACTGCTTCGAGTATCGTCAATAACCCTTGCTCCCGCTCCAACTCCGGATTCAAGCTTCCCGGACCCTTTTCGACTCTCGTTCATCCTCTTTGACTATTCAACACATTCATTATCTCCGATTTCATCTTCTTCAATTCCCCGAGTCGACCGCCATCGTCTCGTCATGGCAGGTCATTGGAGCCCTCGACAGCGCTCGAGTCGCGCCAACACGGTCGGCGCATTTGTCTTCTTCGTCATCTTTGTCTACTTGTTCCGCGACAACATTCTACCTTCGAACACACCATCGCGAAAACACAGAAATGATTACTCTTCGACGCACCTCGGCGACAACGATGTCGAGATGGTGGTGGCAAGCATGAAGCATGAAAACGTCTCGTGGCTCGACGAATATCTCCCTGAATGGAAGAAGAACATCTACGTGGTCGACGACAACAAGGCCAAGCTGACTGTGCCCATGAACAAGGGTCGCGAGGCCATGGTCTTCCTGACGTATGTAATTTTATTCCGAAGTCTGCCTCCCTTGTGCTAACCGTCTTTCGCTGCAGCTACATCATTGATCGATACGACTCCCTACCTGGCAACGTCGTCTTCCACCACGCCGAGCGCTTCCAATGGCACAACGATAACCCCGATTACGATGCTCTCCCGCTCCTCCAAAACTTTCGCTTCGATAACCTGAAGAAAGTCGGCTATGCCAACCTGCGATGTGTCTGGGTCCTTGGTTGCCCCGCTGAGATTAGGCCCATCAAAGATGAAGCTCCGGCAAAGGAGGGCGAGCCTGTGCATGCTCGCCACGTTTACAAGGCCGCTTTCCAGGAGCTGTTCCCCAGTCTTGAAGTTCCGGAGGAGGTCGGCGTCACCTGCTGCTCACAGTTCGCCGTTCGCCGCGAGACCATCCGCATACGTCCGCGCGCCGAGTATGTGCGATTCCGCGAGTGGTTGATAGTATCGTCCTTGGGAGATGACCTCAGTGGCAGAGTTCTTGAATATTCATGGCACAGTACGTTTCCCATACCCCCACTAATATCATAATCAATCGCCGATAAACTGATCCCTTATTACAGTCATCTTTGGCAAGGACTCGGTGAATTGTCCAAACGCCGCCGATTGCTACTGCCAAAACTATGGCATGTGCGATATGAAATGCGAGGCAGACAAATGCGAAGGCCAGTACACTCTTCCTCCCTTCTCAACCCTTCCCAAGGGTTGGCCCCAGCTCGGCTGGAAGGGTGAGAACCGTGGTTGGAAGGGTCAACCTTAAAAAGTGAGGAAGCAAGCACGGTGGATTCGCGTCGTCTATAGGGATCTTGCGATTGAGGGAGTTTCATAATGTGGTTTCTCGAAGGTCTGCACTGCATTTTCATTTTGGGAACAACCATGGTACATGACGTGACGGAGGGAAGGTCAAGACTGTCACTCGCCATGGGTTTTGGGAATTATTGGTTACAGGATGGGCGTCTGGGATTGGGTTGGGCAATCTGCTTTGTCTGCACTGAGCAGAAGTTTGTGTGACATTATCATTGATAATTGAAAAAAGCAAGCCAAATAATTCTGTATGGTATTTGCATTCGAAATGAAAGGACTTAGAGTTGACCTAATGCGTGAGGCCAAATCATCACATTCCTGCGAAGCTGAATGACAGTTCCTGAAACTTTACCAGTCCAGATTGCTTGGGCTTTCGATCCCCCACCTCGGAAGTATGGCCCCACCCCCACTTCTTTCCAGCTTCAAGCCATCAGCTTTCAGTTCACCTCTGGCTCTAACACCTTTCAATCACCATCAGACTCTCCTGAGACGTTACAGAGGCACACATCTCTTTATCTACTTCTTTTTTCAATAGTCATCACAAGTTTTCACAATGGATCCAGCAACGTCAACCAATTTGCTGGGTAAGATCTGCTCACCTCCGAAACCATCATTATCGCTAATATCATATCCAGATAAGCACAACAAGCTCATATTCGAGATCCTCAGAAGCTATCGTGATCTCATGAACTGCGCTACTGTTCACGGCATGGATAAAACCAATCAACAAGACTTTGAAGCCCAACAAAACAAGCTCAACTTCAGAGATCCTGAGACAATGGCAGCTGCCGGCATCAGGACGCAAAGAAAGTTTGACCAGCTGGTGAGTTAGCAGCACACCACACAAACACATCATGACTAACATGGCTCAGTACGACAATATCAAAGAACTCCTAGCGCTGTCCCGCACAATCAAGGAGCTCTGGGTGTTTGGACCCATGGATAGGGCCGACGTCCACCGCCAAGAGAAAGAGGAGCGCATCGACCGCGACGTTGCCGAAGTAGCGCGTCTGCTCAACAACTTGGATGCGAATACCATGCGGACACTTGCCGAGCGCAACGGCGGGACATGGGAGCCCCAAGGAGAGGCTGCTTCGTCGTCGGCAGCAGCGGCGACGACGGCGCGTTCATCCGAACCGGCGCCTACGACTGAAAATTAGAGGGCTGCGGAGGCGACGGTGAAGAGGGAGATGTCAGCGAGCCCCAGCACAGTGAGGGCTGAGGCGCCTACTCCTATCAAGGAGGAAATGTCAGATAGTCCGAGTACGATGAAGGGTTCACCGGCACTGGAGCGTGACGATGATTGATCCTCGACGGCGTTTGGGAGTTAGGCTTCATAAGAAGTACCATAGTGAGATACCCGATGACTTGATATTCTCACTCTTGTAGAATCAGATTCAATTTCTTTACATTCATTGCATGCGATCCATGGGACGTTACAAGATCATTCTAATAACCACAGCTCGTTAGAGGGTTAAAATAAATTTCTTGGATACGGGGTGCGCTGATTATTTTTTTCTCATCTAGGTATGAAGAAAAAAGGCAAAAATGTAATTAAAACAAAATACTTGATTAGCTTACTACTATTTGTATTTCTCTATAGGGGATCTGTTACCTGCACCACCCCCAGTGCAAATATGATTTGAAGCTCAGTTGCTAATTATATAATCCTCTATGTCGGCCCCACTGGAGCTTCGAGCGCCAGCATTAGGGTAAGTGGCGGGGTAGGTGCTGACGACTTAGCAACCAAAGACAACATCAACATCTACACCTACAACCAAGAACCACAGCCAGGATGCAGTCAGGAATATCAGGTGCGAGACCAAACCCTCAAGTTGCAGCTCCCAACTAACTTCAGTAGCTTCCCAGGAGCTCCAGAACGAGTTCAACTCGTTGCTATCATCGAACAATACCTTCGGACTTCTTGCAACCATCGAGAGCGAAGCTCTGGTCCCTGTTGCTACAATCCCCTCTAAGTCGAGCTCCTTTTTTGATAACCTATCTGGCCTCGAGCCTCACCTCAAGCCTGATGCCGCCCTCTACATTATCCTCCGCCGCTACGACGCGGCCCCGAAATTCCTAGCCATCACCTATGTCCCCGACTCGGCAAAGGTGCGGCAGAAGATGCTGTTTGCATCGACACGCTTGACCTTTGTTCGCGAGCTAGGAACAGAACACTTTCGCGAGACCATCTTTGCGACGACCCCCGAGGAGTTGAGTGTCAAGGGTTTCGAGAAGCATGATGCGCACAACAAACTGGATGCCCCTCTCACTGAAGAGGAGCAGACATTGGGCGAGGTTAAGCGTGCCGAACAGGAGGCGGGATCTGGAACGGGAGTTAAGGAGATTCATTTAAGCAAGAACTTTTCTATGCCTGTCTCCGAAGAGGCCGTTGCTGCCCTGAAGGAGATTGGCGAGGACGGTGGTCGAGTCGTGACAATGCTGGTTAGTACCAACAACATGTCAACTGACATTCACTGAGACTGACCGCTGGATAGAAAATCAACCCCGAAACCGAGGTGGTGGAGCTTGTCCCCGAGGCGCCCACACCGAGCGGAATTGGTGAGCTGACCCAGGTCATTTCATCGTCCGAGCCGCGTTTCACCTTTTACCGCTTCACTCACACTCACAATGGAGCCGAGTCGAGCCCAGTGCTTTTCTTCTACACCTGCCCGGTGACGCCCGGAAACAAGTCCATCAAATTCCGAATGATGTATCCTCTGATGAAGCGCTCCGTCCTCGAGGTGGCCGAGAAGCACGCTGGGCTTAAACTTGAGAAGAAGTTCGAAGTGGAGGAGCCTAATGAGATTACCGAGCAGTCGGTTCTGGACGACCTGCATCCCAAGGTTGCGGCCCGACAGGGCTTTAGCCGACCGAAGCGACCTGGTCGATGAACTCACGAGAGGTGGTACGTCAATGGAATGACTTGACAAAACAGTAGATGAGCACGGTTCCAAAAATTGTCTTTGCTTCAAAGCGCATGCTATGCTATACGAGGTGGGAATTCAGATACACTTGCACTGGAGAACGAAGTTTAGATTGATACACAAAAAAGTCAATTGCCCAAGCTACAAATGCTGGTATTATCCAAAGATGCATGCACGCAGTAAGAATCCAAGCCGCCCCTCGACCCTATGCATGGTATACTTTCCCTCTTCTATACTTGTCGTCCTTCTTTTCTGCCCTTTCCCTTCATCGTATTGTCCTCTTATCAAACACGTGCTAGCCTCAGATCGCCTCTTCCGCCTCCTTCACAGCGGCTTGCACTGTGGGATCAATTAGAAACTGGATCGATACAAAGCGGCTACTTGGTATATGTTTTTATGTGCTGGGGTGGCCGGTGTCATTGTCTTTCTTCCTTCTGGGCGAAGGGGTTTGCAACAAAGAATCTCAGCTTTGGAGTTGGATGATGGTGATTTTTGTGGTTTGCACCGCTGCTTTATTCCTCGTACTTGCCTCCAACCAGGGAATATTTGCTCTTTTCTAGCTTATCCTTGAGGAACTCGTAGACGGTGAAGGTGACGGCCTGACCGGGGGCGACACGCATGATTCGAGGGGTGATGCCCTTGTAGAAAGCGTGGAATCCTTCTTGCCTGGATGAGATGTCAGCATGTAAGTAAGACGTGACAGTGAGAAATGACTCACTTGAACATGTCGGCGGCGATTCGAGAGATACGGGTCCAGGCGCTGGTTCCGGGCTCGGCGGGTGTCTTTTGCAGACGAGTCTTGATAGTATCGATAGGGGCATTGCTCAGAGGACCCATGGCACCAGAAACGAGACCGATAAAGGTTGTCTGCCAGCTGGGCAGGTTTGTGCTCTCATACTGAGGCTGCCAGACCTTGAGCCACTCCTTGAAATAGCTGTAGGCAGTGAAGTTGACGGCCTGATTGGAACCCTGTCGCAGAGCCGTCAGACTCACACCGCGGTACAGCGCACCAAAGCCCTCCTCCTTAACAACAGTGTACAAAGCGTGAGCAGCGTTGCGGTACTTGGGAACATCCAGCGGGTCGGCCATGGAGTGGTGCTGAGCTTGGAGACGGATCTTGATAACCTCCATGGGCGTCACGACAGCAACAGCTTCTGTGACACCGGCGGCAAGACCAGCAACGAACGTAGCCTTGCCCGAGACGGCGCCGGTGGTCTTGTCGGCGAGGATCTGCTTATACCACTCAAATGAGGTGAAGCGGATGGCCATCTTGGGCACGATACCTGTGAGAACGGCGCCGAGACCCTTGTACAGACCGAGAGGCGTCTCCTTTGCGATGATGGCGGCGCCCGTCTTGATGAAGCCGCGCTTGGGGGCTCCTGGTTGGCGCGCACGCCTTGAGAGCTGCATGCGGACTTTGATTGTGTCTTTTGGGCTTACATGTTAGTGTTTGCGCTGTTGGCGCATTGCGGAGGTGCTTACCGAGGGGATGGCACGCGAGAGCTTCCATCATACCAGCACCACCACCGGCTGCGACTGGTGTTAGCCTTTGTGATCATAATACTACTTTCCAAGAATATTTTCCTCCAAAAGAATCTGGCTGTTTGGATTTCTGACATACCAATGAGGTTGACGGCCGCTGAGGGCGGCGTCTTCTTGCCATTGCCGTTCTTTGAGGCCATTGCGACTGATGCGATCCTCGGGAGATATTGTGCCGAGCTATACTATGATCTGAGGAAGCGAGTTTTTCGAAGTCCGAGAGTTTGCGCCGAGTCGTCGAACCGAGGTTCGGAGAGGTGGATGGTGTTGGGAGATTCGAGGAGAGACGAGTTTATAACCGACGCCGGGACTCAGAGTAGGGGGCGAAGAAAAGGCAAAAAGAAGAACGGAGCTAAGAGGAGAGGGTACTGGGAGGGACGAGGGACAGAGGACAATTTAAAAGGAAAAGGAAGAGGAAGTGAATGATAGCATATGCAACGAACGATCCTTGTCGGCGAGGGACCGAGTGAGTTCAAGTCTAGCTCTGCTTTTACTTACACACCTTTATTTGATTGTCCGGAGAACCCCACATTGTACCGGGGGGAGAATAGTTGGAGTTGGGGATTGGGTTGGGGGTATATGGAAGACCTCGGAGGAAGCCTTGGCAATGTTCCGGAGCTTTGGACGGCAACTGAAGAGGTGATTTATGCGTGTTATGGCATTACAGCAGATGGTTATTGATTCTACGTGCTCTGCTGCATATATACAACTCTCATCGTATGCATAAGCTTGTGAAGCTCACTCGTGTTATTGACGTGACTACCGGAAGTGTAATTCAAGACCAAAGTCCAGAATTGCTCGCCTCACACCCTCTCCTCAATTAAATGCCGTTCCGTTCTTGTCTCTCACATGCAACTCGACTAGACCATCTAGAGTAATGGCACACAAGATGCACAAGGCTCTACGAACTCTGACGTCGGCCTAGGTCTCAGGTTTCTCTTCAGCTCTGGGCCTCTTTAGACCGAGAGAGTGCCCCACCACTGGTCCGGGCAGGCGGAGGACCGGGGTGCGGAGCAGCATCCATGCGGCCGAAGGACGTTGTTGTGTCTTTGTTGATGATTTGATTGAGTGGCACATGCGACACAGATTCTCACAGAAATATCAAGAAATGCTGTATTTGATCACGAGCTTTGCACTACAGCCAGGTGACTGACTCAACTATCAAGGTGTAAGTTGCGAAATGAAGCTCCTTGGTGTCAGAGAGAGTGACGTCGGTGTCTTTTACCGACGGGTAGCCGAGCTTGTGATTTTGCGGGGTCCCGCACCTGCTTTGCTTGCTCTCTCTAGGTATTTGAATTTGGTTGGACCTGTGATCGCGCTTGCCTTTTCCGCTGACCTGACATGACCTCTTTCTTTTGCCTTACCGTGAGGAAGGATCGCCTTAGCTAAGCAACTTTATTTACAATGAGATCATCAGCAACAGCAACAGGCAAATAAATACCTTTATTCGTGAGATAGATATGAAAGTACCTGAAAAAAAAAAAAAAAAAAAAAAAACCAGAAAGCAGTAGGTTATCTTATATCATTATTTTCTAAAGAATAATAATTTCTTATTTTAGGCGCAGAGACAGACATCCATCACTTCAATCTTGCCTTACCACCCCACCAATCAACATCTCCCCCGCATCATCTAGCCTCTCCAACCACCCTCCATCAAATACACTCACCCCCTCTCCAAACGGCTATCGTCCGTTAAGGGAAACACAAAATGTAGCGCATGGCCGAACTTTGCCGAGGTCTGCCTTTGACTCAGCGATAGTATCCTGCGATTGGAATTTCGAGAATTTGGGGAGAACGATTCGGAGATGCTTCACCGGACATCAAGAGGAATTCTCGGATCAAAGATCTGGTTCGGGAATTATATTATATCAGCGTGGACAGAATCATCTTCCGGACCAGTTTGTTCGCATTTCTAGAAAACGCAAACAGACTGTAGATATAAATCATCCTCTGAGATATCTTAAGCCGCGGAATATCAACACATCTGAACCCAATCCTCTTATCCATCCCGTGCCGTCCCGATTACATCTCCAAGATCACATAGATTCCATTGCCGATACCATAACTTTCCGTGTTTCCATCGTACCCCAACTCGGAGCTCGCTCGCCGGTAGAGCTCTTAGCAGGCTCGGAGCTTCGGAGACTCGGATATGGGTTTAATTTTGTTCTTGTTTCTCGATCTAGCACCCCCCGAGCTAAGGCAAGGTACGTGTCTGCGGGCTTCCGAGACCATTTCCGACTTCAGGGTCCCCACTCGCGGAGCCGCGTCCGTGAGGTTGTAGCCGAACCGGCGAGGATGGCCTCCGCTGAAGCTGCTGGAGAAACGGTGACTCTTATTTCACTGAACACCTTTTCCTCTGCCCTCTGATTTCGTTAACTTTTCTTTAACTCAACTATCTGTTTTTTTTTGGCATACTCTTCTAGAGGCCGATTTCTGGGCTATGGCAAACGGCACAAAACGGAAGAGCCCCCTGTCCATCAAACCATCACCCGGAAAGGATTGACCCCAGGCGGTTGCGAAACGGGTTATCAATAATTCGACTCACGTGATTGGTCCGCGTAACGCAAATCGTCTTACATCTGCATACCTTGAGATATCGCGATGCGGCGCGAACCCCCAAAGTCTTAAAAATTGTCAAGGATATCTGGACTGAGGTTGATATGACAGGGGCTCAGATGGGGTTTATTGACGAGGTGAGAGATTTGGAGCTGTATGTTGAAGTATTTAGTGATAGGCAATCCTCTTGTTGTTTGTTTTAAGCACCTAACTTAAATGGCTACACGGCACGCTGTCTCGTGGCATTCTCGTGACGTGATCTTGGTCTGACTGTGTCTTTTTCTTTCATAAACAGATGCCACAATATGTGAGGCAAGCACAAACTTTCGTCAGGAGGGATTTGCACCAGGAAGCTTGTCTGACAAGATACGCATCTGATAGACCACTGCCATGTTTGCCAACAACCTTGATTCACATAGGTATAATATTTAATGAGGACAATGTTTCACTCACTGATCGAACTTAGGCTTACAGAATTAATCGCAAATATCGATTTCTATAAAGTTAATGGTCCCATCTAAGTCTCGGCACTCTAAACCTTGAGCCAGATCATTTTATAAACGCGTCCAGTAGCATAATCGGCATCCACGTTATCCTCGCTCACATAAATTCTTATTTCTTAAATAAACAACCGTATGACAGCAAATACTCATCTCGATTTCTATATATCCGACGCCTCCCTGGAGCTTCCTAGCTTCTTCGCTGGGCCACACTCAACCACCCGCCCACTGTCCAGCCGCAGGCACCACGTCGCATCCTCAACAGCCTCGAGCCGATGCGCAATCGTGATGACAGTGCTCTCCTTGAGCTCCTGCCTCAGGATCCGCTGCACCATGGCAGCTGTGCCGCGGTCGATCGACGCCGTCGCCTCATCGAGAATGACCAGTCCGCTTCGTCGCAGGACAGCTCGACAAATGCCCACGAGCTGCCTCTGACCCTGACTGAGGTTCTTTCCACCCGCGTCGATGCGAGAGTCAAGACCCCAGTCAGCGCCGAGGACGCGGTGGACGGCATTCGTGCACTCCTGGTCCGAGAACTTGGCCTCCGGATCGATGTTGTCGCGCAGCGTACCCGGGAAGAGGATCGGATCCTGCTGGATGAAGGTGACGCGGTTGCGCAGCGCTGTGCGGTCGACCTGGGCAAGATCAATGCTTCCTATCGTCACGGCGCCGGAGGCTGGTGCTTGCGTTGCGAGCAAGGCGTTGGCAATAGTTGATTTGCCGGATCCTGTTCGACCGAGAACTGCACACGTTGAACCGCCGGGGATTTCGAACGAGACGCCGTCGAGTACGGAGGGCAGGTCGTCGGCGTACTTGAACGACATGGAGTCGAAGCGCACACTGTCGCACGGCCTGGGCCAGTCTTGCGGAGGTTCGATGTCGCCACTTGGCTCTTCGGGGACGCGATTCAGTGCGTCGACTCGTTCGAGTGATACAGCGTCGAGCTGAAGCGCGGCGAACTTCTCGCACAGCTGCTGGACAGCGATCATGGCGATGTTGGTCTGAGTCAGGACAAAACCGACTGCACTGGCTGGAGTTCCCACATACACCATGGAGAGAACGAGGATGCTCCTCATGATGGCTGATGACATGCCGAGTCTGAAGTCGAGCCAGAAAGTCATGCTCCAGAAGAAATGGTCCTGCTTCTGAAAGTCATCGACAGCTTCTAGGTGTCTATCCTGAAAGCGACCTTCTACCTTGAGAGCGCGGATGGTAACGAGTCCATCCTGCATGACCCCAATGTTGGCGATGATAGGGGTTAGATATCGCATCTCCATACGGCGGAGACAGCGTGAAGCAGGGACGTATATGCGGTAAAAGTATGCAAAGAGGATAGCGACGACAAACACAATGATGACGAGGAAGACCTGATGCGTCATGATGGCGAAGAGGCTCAGGGCGAGGGCGACCATATTATATACAAAGGACTCGAGTGGTGCCAGGATTCCACCATCGACCATACCCATATCAGATATGAGGCGGTTCTTGAGCTGGCCAGTCGGTGTAATATCATGGTAGCGGAAGGAAGCCTTGCTAACTCTGTCGATGGCGATTCTGAAGAGGCCTCGAGCTGCGCGGATACTGATAGTGGCCAGGAGAATCTGAGCCGAGGCATATGCAGCGACCTGGGCGATTGATAGGCCAGCTAGAACGTATAGCCATGACAGAGGGTGTTGACTTGGGTCAGGAAGGCCCCAGTAGCTGCTTGCAACGATTCCTTCGAGACTAACGGATTCGTGGCCCCAAGCTTCCAAGAGACGGGCGCGAGCAATGTCACAGTAACGAGACAGGCCATAGAACAGAGCTAGCGAGAGCCACAGGTGCCAACCGCCGGCGCTCATATACTTTATATAGATGGATATAGGGATGGAACCTGTCTCTGTTACCTCTTCGGGGATGTCTTTGGATCCTGGGATATCTTCAGACGCGTGGTCATGAGACATCTCGTGAGGCTGAACTTCTGTTGGGCCAGAGTTGACGATGTGAGGGTGTTCGAGTTCTTCCCTGAGCTCTCCTGGGGTTAGTACGTGTGCAAATCCATCGTTGATGTCGACGACTTGGTCAGCATGTCGAAGAACCAGATCATCCCGATGAGTGACGAGGATAATGTTACGACCCTTGGCAAGAGGCCCGCGGAGAAAGCGTTGAACAATGTAACTCGCTGTGTCATGATCCAAAGCGGCGAGAGGGTCATCCAGAAGGAGAATGCGACAGCTGCTGTATACCGCCCTGGCCAAAGCGACACGCGCCTTTTGACCTCCCGAAAGTCCAATACCGCCTTCTTCAAGCTTTGTCCGATCACCCATGGGGAACGTGGCGAGATCAGGGATCAGAGCGCAGGCGTTAAGAACATCTCGATACCGGGCAGCGTCAAACGATTCGTGAAAGATGATGTTTTCTCTAATAGTCTTGTTCTGAAGCCAAGGAAGCTGCTGAGCGTATGCGATGGGCTCATCAGTTCTTGAGAATTGACCACTTCGATGCTCCAGCTCGTTGAGGATTGCAAGTAGTAAGCTAGATTTGCCAGAACCGACCTTGCCTCGAACAACAGTCAGACCAGTTGCGAATTTAAGGGTAAGATCCTGAAGAACGAGATGGTCGGTGGAAGGGCGCGAGAAAGATGCCTTGGCAAACTCGACATCACGATCTTGAGAGCCGCTGAAAGCGTCTTCGTCTCTATCAGGCTCCGACATGTACTTGTTGACGCGCTCAACAGGAATGGTACACTTCCACACAGCAGAGATGAGGTCGAATGCTTCCCTGGTACTTGACTCGAGCTGCGCGAATAGTTGTAAAGATGGCCAGATGACATCGTTGGGTAGACCACGGCCAAGAATAAGCGTGTACAGACAGATACTCGCAAAAGGATACACAGCACCGCCAAAGACATTGATGGTCGAGATAGCAGCGTTGACAATCGAGATGTGAAGCCTCTTCCTCATCTCGACGTCTCGAAACCTCAGGATCCTATCGCGCCACGAAGACGTCCATCCGTTGAGCTTGAGCGGGCGACTAGCCTCTACAAAGTGCGCGACGGCCTGGGCGCGACGATCCGAGTGCGCGGTTCGTTGGCGCTCCAACTTGATGACCTGGCGGACGAGGAGCGAATTGCACACTAGGAAGATGACCATGAAGCCGAAGCCGACGCAGGACGGCCAGCCCATTATGTCGATGAGGTAGTAGATCGTCACCATGACTTTGATTGGTGTTGCTACTACGCGGGGGAATTCCCAGAATCGTTGGGATATCTCGTAGGTATCGCCGCGGATGAGGTTGACGACTTTGGCGTTGGAGGCTTGATGGTCTTGTGTAGATTTCGATGGAGCTTTGGTCTTGCTACGTCCGCAGCATCTGTTGAAGAATGCGGAAAGCTTTCCAAAGCGGCCTGGGGGAGTATCGGTCTCCTCAAGGCTTGTTGAAGGATCCTTTTCTGTCACCTCGGAGCCTGGAACAGCTCTTGTGAGTAGCTTCCCGAACAAACCGATGAATGTCTCTCCGCGACTCCGTTCGTAAGCTTTGCGAGAATACCACCCCGAGGATGTTCTCGCCATCTGGCGGACGGTGTCAATGCTGAGTATGACCACGCACCATAGACCGGCCTCTGCTGGGTCGTTCTTGTCAAGGGCTTGGTACAGCTTGCTTGTGAGACGAAGGTTGGAAACTTCAGCGACGCGTTCCACGATGGCAGCAAAAGTCCCTATAAAAAGATCCAGACCATTGGCCTCGATTAGACACGGGAGAAGTTTGCCCTGGAGGTTGCGAAACGCCATATAGAGTCTCCAATGCTGGAACTCGTAGGGCAGCTGCCATACATCTTCAACAGAAATCTCACGCTTGCCTGCGATGCTTGCGAGAGGGTTGACCCATCTCATTGTCCAGAACTGGAACAAGGTGAGGTTGTCTTCCGGGCTGCGGACGTGGTTAGAGGGAGCGACACGGGCGTTTCCGATGTCTAAAGAACCCCAGAATGGATTGCGCAGAGGCATGTTGCCAATGACCAAGATGGCTAGAAACTCGAGAGTGAGATGTCCGGCCTGGAAGAGACCGAGGGAGCTTGTTTTGAAGCTGAGATAGTGAATGGCGCGGAGGACGAGAGCCGTAGCCGTCATGAGAAGATACTGCAGGAACAGCAGCTTTGGAGCTTGGACAGGAAGATCGATAATGGTAACGAGAGTCGTTACCATCCAAGGCGTAAGCTCAAGGAACGAAGTCGTATGGTGGGAATTGACAACAGCCGAACTAATGGCCAACCCCAAACCCACCAGGGTGATGAGTATCAGACACAAGGTCCAAAACGTCCATTTTCGATTCTTGGCCTGAAACGGTGCAGATTCTTGAGCAAACGGCTTTAGCCAACGGGGAGTAAAGTGCAGCAACGGCCTGCGGCAGAGGTAAAGTAGCAGTGTCATGCATGAGGCGACGTTGAGGCCGAGCATAACGCCCATCTCACGTCTTGGCCACGTCTTGGCCCATGTTTGATACGCCGTCTGGTCAGCGGCAGGATAGTTGAAGAGCTGTCTTGAGAAGCTAGAGTGATAGAGGTCTACAGCTGCCATACTGGCTAATAGCCAGACTTGGCTCGAGGGTCAATGGGTCCAGGATTGATGTAGTCGAACTGGATAAGGTTCTTAGCTCGTGAAGCTTGTGAAGAGAGTTGAAAGGCTAATACAGGCGAGAGAAGTTCAACAGGCTCAGAAATGGACTACTAGCGATGTACAATAACTAGAAAAGATACAATGGAATAGGAACTAGGTATACGAACAGAAAACGCAAAACATACAAGTTGGGCGTTTGTCAGAAGATGGCTGGGCGATTCACTCATGAAAACCTTATTCGCGGCGCGGAGGAATAGACACATGAAACGACAAACAACTAGCCATTAGCTAGCTCACTGCATTTTTATAAATCAGATCAGAACTGAGAGAGCTGTATATGTGCAGCAGTATCAATTGACGCACAGACGAGCTCGGTGAAGTGGTGAGTGGGAGAGGGAAAGCTATAGCGGTGAATCTTTTTCAATTCATTCGACATCAATTAGGTCAGATCCCCAGTCAAATTCCCAATGTCCAATGAGATGATGCGCTGGTCTTGTGGAGAAGCATCATGTCGTTGAGCGTGGAGCATCGCCGGATACGGTTTGGTACAGAGTTGGTGGTTGTTGTCGATTGATTGTCACGGAGGTGCTGTAGGTCTGTAGGATGAGATACCATGCCTTGGAGTCGGGGTGATAGTCAACAATCTGTAGCGAAGCGGCGCAGCGAGTGAAGGGTTCAATGCGACTTTTGTGTCTCATTCAATCAAAACTGGCTTAAAAATAACTGTTGATCAGCGCAAACACCTGATATCTAGGTACCAATGCCAGCATCTACATAAACAGAGCACCTCCAACAAACGCCATGGCCGCTACAGTGATCATGCCAACGCCGTTTGCCGACCAAGCCTGCAGCGCCGCAGCCGCATCTTCACTCTGAGTCGAAGAGGCTGCTGCGCCAGTGTTGGTAGCAGTGGTCGTTGATGAGGAGGATCCGGACTCGGAATCATTGCCCACAAGAGCAGATAGGGCGTCGTCGTCGGTAAAGTAGGCCTTGACGGAGGATGCGTTTTTGCAATCGCTGGGAGGATCGGCCTTGCCTTTCACGAAGTTTGCAGCGATGCACTGATACAGTTAGCAATCGTTGAAGCTTTTGATTACGTGTAAGACGAGCGAGACTCACCTGGTAGAGAAGACCATCGACGGCCGACGACACAACATTCACCCAACCCTTCTTCCCAACGTATTTCTCAGGGACTGTGATCTGCGGCTGGCAAAAGTCGCCGAGACCGCTCTGCTGGACGATGGGGAAAACCTGCTCCCAATCTCCATCGGCTTGCTCGTCGAGGGTAACGCGGAAGAGCCAGTTGCCCTGCTGATGCGTAGAGCGAAGGGCGATGGCTTCGCCGCCGACGTGGAAGTCGACAAGGTCGTCCTTCTTAAGATCGGGGGTGAAACCGCCACAAGGAGCCTTGTCTTCATCGTCGTCCTTGAAGCCGATTGTGTCGGGGTACTTGACTTCAAAGTGGGCGAGAGAGAGGCCGCAGAGGACGGCGGTGGATAGAAGGAGAGAGGAGCGCATTTTGTTGGTATTGCTTAGGGTCTAGAGCTCGGAAGAAGGAGGATTGAGAGGAGTGTGAGAAGGGGTTCAAGCACGGCAGAGACGTGTTGGGTGGTGGGCGGCTGACTGCTTTTGTAGCAGGTGCGGATATCGGTAAGGGGAGAGAGGGAGAGGCTGAACTAGGTACTATAGGCTTGTGGAGGTTGCTCTACTAAGGAGGAGGTATCAGTCTTGTGAGTGAGAGGACATTTCGGGATCTCTCAATTGATGCATTTCTTTTACCATTGAAATAGTCTTTTGTGAATGAAGTAGATGTTACTCGACTTAATTGAAGTTTGCATAACATAAACGTACACCACATGTAGGATTGGTTCATCATGAAAGCTACGTCATTGAGGCTCTGTGTCCCCATGATGAACCTGCGACTCAACGCAAGCCATTTTATTAGCCTGAAGCAATTTAGAACACATCTATATCCAAATAAGACCAGAAAATTTTGCCGAAGTCATAAAACCCAATTCCAGCAGCGGACACAAAAAGCAGCCCAAAAAAGACCAGTGCAAGCCTCCATCACCGAATTTCATGTCAGTGGTGGAGAGAAACCACACAGAGAAGACATGATTACCCCAAAGGGTCTGGAACTTAAAAACAGGGGTCCCTTGACGTGCGGAGGGTCCAATCAGAGCGAGGCGTGCACGGGCCCTGAGGTTGTTTGAGCAAGTTTCCCTCATGTTAGTGAGCGAGTTTTTTGTTAGCCATGTCTTTTTTCTCTTTCTTCAAACAAGCTCAAGAGAGGGTTAGAGTGGGAATATTGCTCTTTTTCGGTTATGCGGCAGGAGACGGATGGCACGGATGGAGCAGGTGGTGGAGTCAGAAGAAGGGGAGATATCTTGTATTGAGTTTACCGTTTACTTCACACTCCCCGAGATTGATCGATGTTCCGTATCTAACGTCTTTTCTATCTTCGTGCTGGGCTAAGCCTATCCTGATTCTTCTTTTCCAATCTAAAGTGAGGTGATTAATAATTGGTTTATCAGGGTGCATCCCGTCTCTCGACTATACTCCGCAGGGTTCAACTTGATACGACTTCCTCACCATTCAACATCAGCAATTCTCTCTCGAGCCGGCATCTTGTCATCCGCTCCTGTCATCTTGGCACAATACCTGAGTAAGCCAGGATTTACTGCGCCATTGCCTCAACTTGCTCAATCATTCTCGCCGTCGTGTCTCGGCAAGCTATTGAAGCGAGGGAGACGATACGATAGAGTCATACTGGTTACAAAAGTTGTTTATTTCAGAGCAAACATGGTCTTTTGAGCAGTGAAACAGCACTTCTCTAGTCGAGGAACCAGAAAGACGTCTGCTCCTACCACGACGCTGGCCGTCTTCATCATCTCTTAACCAGCGGGACTCACTCAAACCGTAAGCGCCACCGGCGCATCATAATCGCCCATCATGGACATGGAACACATGCATCACGACCCAGGCTTGCGGATGGAGGTCAACTATGCCTTTGCTCGTGGGTACTGGTATACGATCGCCGGGGTCGTTGGCGCACTTGCTGCCATTCGCGGCATCAATCTTCTTGATGCTCATCAAAGGTAACCCCACGGATAACCTCTTCGACTCGGCTGCTAATATTTCAAAAGACTAAAAGCATGTCGCGATCCTTCGATAGATCATCCTACCCGTCCACGAGGCCCCATCAGCCAAGCCTGGGCGACAGCGACCGCCATCGTCCGTGAGATGGGCCATCCGCAGTACTACATCCCCATCAACGGTCTCCGATGGGCCACACCGCTTCCTCTGGGCAGAATTATCGTCCTCGTGTGCTACTGGGTTGTTATCGTCTACTTGATGAGCTGGAAAGTATCCCAGAACGATGTGTACTACTGGGAGCGTATCGGATATCGCAACGCGTGGGTAACTCTGACCCAGTTCCCGCTACTTTACCTTTTGTCGACAAAGGTCAATGTCATTGGGTTTCTGATAGGGACTAGCCATGAGAGGCTCAACTGGCTGCATCGGTGGGTTGCACGCACAATGTTTGTTACAGCGACAGTCCATGGCTTCCACTTCTGGACCATGTGGGTGCGCGCCGACTTTCTCGATTATGCGCTCGAAATTATGCCTCTTGTCAAGTACGGCCTCGCGGCTTGGGCTGTATTGCTCTGGAACGTCGTCACTGGAATTGTGCCCATCCGAAGGCTTTCGTATGAGGTCTGGGTGGCCCAGCACATCCTCACCAGCATTGTTATGCTGTGGTTGCTGCACAAGCACATTCCCGCAAACGCCCGCTGGCTTCTGTGGATGAGCATCTCGTTCTTTGTTTTTGACCGTGTCATGAGATGGTTGCTTTTACTGTGGCAGAATGTCCGGCTGCGACCACAGGGAACCGCATGTCAGGGCATGAAGCACCTCGGACATCGAGTTGCTGCTCGTATTGTAGGACCCGAGACGACTGTCATTACTATCAAGGACGTGCACTTTGAGTGGAAGGCTGGGCAGCACATCTACCTCTGGCTTCCACGTCTGGGACCTTTTGAAGCGCATTCATACACGATTGCATGCGCGCATAAGCTCGAGGGAACATGCTGCTGCAACAGCATACAGCTAGTCGTGCGTGCCCACGCTGGTTTTTCGAAACGAATTCACGAGCACGCGACCAAAGATTCGACATCCGAACTTACAGGTTTCGTATCAGGACCATATGGCGTTCCTCCACAGTGGGAAATTTACGAGACATTGGTGCTGATCGGAGCGTCTACCGGAGCGAGCTTTGTTGTTCCCATCCTTGAGAGCGTTGCGGCCGCGCAAAGGTCCAACTGCACACGAAGAGTCGAAGTTGTCCTTGTTGCGAGAACGGCTGAAGAGATCGGGTATTATGTCGAAAGGGCCGAAGAGGCTGGCCGGATGGTGCGAGCCAAGGGCGTTGCCGTGAGCATCCACATCGCGACAACAGGGCCTAGCAAAAGCGAGGGCCCTGTTTTTGTTTCCCGTCCTGAATCTGAATCTTCCAGTCCCAGCGACCCTGATGATATTCAACCCGTCAAGAACTCAACAGGCTGTTGCTGCAGCGGCCCGTCAGAGAAGGGGACGGGCGAGAAGGGATGTACCAGTGATTCACCCTGTCGAGAGAAGACGACCGTTGAGATCCCAGAGCTCATTCGCGAATACACATGCCGCCCAGACATTGAGGCCTTGATTCGCGAACCAGTAGAAAAGGCCTGGGGCGAGACAGGGGTGGTGGTCTGCGGCGGGCGGGAAATCGTTGCACGGACGAGGAATTGCGTGAGTCGACTGAGCGACGAGAGAGCTGTACATAAGGGAACAGGCGCGCAGGGGATATATCTACATGTGGAGGAGTATTCATTCTAGCCAGGATAAACAGAGTGAAAGGGACGATTTTATATTTATGGAAACATGACAAGGCTGAATCGAAGTGATTGAATGAATTGCTCGAGCAGGGATTATCCCTTAGCGGCTGCGATGCTGTGCTACGGCAACAGGGGGTTGGCTCCCGTTGCTTAACAAACCATGCGGGCTACCATTTATCGACTGAAACGCTTTGTTTTGTCGACTCCTGTATCCTTCAGTTCCATCCACGAGCAGCGTCTTCATTTATCTCTTTAATAACTTGTCTACGGATAGACCATCTTGGAATGCAAAATTGCCAAGAGACGATCCACGCTTTGTTCCCCCGGCTTGTCGATAGCTCCCTTGAACTACACTGACCTGGGCTAGCTTGAAGCCTTCTCATTGGATATTCAAACCCCTGAACCATCGAAACACCAACCCCCTCCACTTCTTTTTCATCGATTCAATTCCTCTCTCGTTGTTTGCATTGCGCCGCAGCCTTGTATTCATCCATCACTGTCGGCAACGGCCATCGCTGTTTTCTTCACTTCGCTTCTTCATGCTTCACCTCTGATATTGCTCCTCCCGTCAGTGGCAATGCCTTCACGGCGGCGGAATCATCACCAGGAGCGGCCTCCTAGGCCTTATGCCCTGCTCGCTGCGGGTGTGAGGCTGCTCGCTTGGATTACCAGCCTCGCAGCCATTCTACTCCTCGCATATGTCTGCAAAGAATGGGCATCCAAGAGTCAAGTCATTATCGCAGGTGCCGTGGGTGTGAGTTAATTCTTTCCCTTATAGTGTGTTATGTTACACGACGCTGACGCGCTGCAGTGCGCTATCGCAATGCTCAACGACAGCTGGGAGATCCTAGCCGTGACAGACGCATCATTCACAGTCCCCAGGTTGGCAACTTCGAGAAGGGTCCTGCACGACTTGTTCTCTCTAGCGCTCTGTGTGGGCGGCATCATTATGATGTGGGTATCCAACATCAACATCTCGTCCGACAAGACCGCCGACCAGAGGCGGCAGGAGATGTGGCTGATGGCTGCCCTCTGGACGTTAATCGCCGTAGTGTAAGCTTTGGTAACCCCTCATTCTGCAGAGGTCATGTTACTGACAACAGTGATGCAGTGGCTGGAGATTAATCTTTGCCGTCTGGGGCTGTGTGGACTGCTCTGGTGAAGCCAGACGCGCTAGAACGAGGAGACAGAGACGGCGGGGGAGACAGAATGATCCCTGGCGTCAGATGGGGATTCTCTGAAGATGTTTTGAATTCATGATGATACGACAGCTTGAATGGGGGAATTGTTGGAGACTGGGTCATTGGCATACATACACGCATTTAACGGCGCAATGGACTTTAGAAAGATTTCGGCATTCGATACACCTTGCCGACGACTTTGAGATGTTTTCTTACGACGAGAGGCTATGGCTTTGGGAACTATTGGATTACCTCACCACGAAACTGCTATTCACGACTCGACGCTGGCCTGGCAACGACTTAGTTACGCAACCCACAGTTTGAGCACCAGAATCAGCGAGCATTTTGCCGCTGATAATCCTAGACTATCCTATTCTCCCTCAACATCGACGACAGGGTTGCCGGTTCATGCCTCACATCATTTCCCCGCCTATTTCGCAAATTGCGACGAATATCACCAGCATGGATCATGGCAAGGTTTTGGTCGATGAGAATGTTGCTCCCACTGCATTAGATTCTATGCGCGCATCACGTACGTCCCAAAAAGGCTTCGAACACCGACCCTTTTATTAGAGTGCTGGCTGCGTCCTTTCCGACAGTAGTTGAAGAACTCGTCGAATATGACCTGGTACCAGACACATGGAAAGACCATTTAGACTGGAATGTGGGAGATGGGATTGCTCTGCCACAGAAACCCTGGCAAGAAATCGTCGAACATGCGTTTGGTGTCCTCCCGACGATTATCTTGCGGAAACAACATAGACTCTGTCGGCGCGGTGCCAGCTGCAAGAGGCATATGACACAGACCATTGAACAGCTGCTTCTTGGTTTCTAGCCGACTGCTCGCCTCAGCCTTTTTACGTGTAGCATTCATGGCCGAACACCAAATACCAACCTCGTTCAGCATCAAGTTATTACCAAGTCACCCGGCAACTGCGTTCCTCCTGTTCACAGGAGAGGTCTTGATGGTGTTGTGATTGCGCCTCCAAGGGCAGGTCAAACCTTCATTTATCGAACCATTGGACCATGGACTTGCTGTGTGATCAGAATGCCCTGTCAACGTACATACTTTCAGGATGCATCCTGCGACACGCCCGCCTCCTGTTAATGAGAGCAGTGACGATGTGTAAAAGTTAACCTCTGAGAACCCTAATCCCTTATCGAAACTTTACATTACCCCCTCGACGATGCCTTTGATTCGCATATACTTGAAGCGTGGTCTGCAGAGACCCGGCCTGGTTCAAAAACGCGCACTTGACTTGATGATGGCTTCATCAACAGAAAAGACGACAGCGGCCCCCAATGATGATAGCAGAGTTGTTCTTGTTAATCAGCAATCTCATGAGCCCAGCGACGAAGAATCCAAGCAGACCTTTGTTGACACGCTTGGAAGTCTAGTCGAAGAATACGAGCACGACCAGAACTTCCCAAGCGACATCCTTGAGCGAGCGAGGAATTACCTAGAGAATAAAAATGGCGAACAACAGGATTCCGAACTGGCCCAGAAAATCTTTGCGGAATTCCAGGTCCAGAGGAACTTGATGCTCAACAGTTCCATTTACCCTGAAGTCCGAGCTGTCGTTGACCCTACCGACGATCCAACTTTGCCCGTTGGGACATTCAGGGCTTTCTTATTGGGAACAATATTTGCTGTTACAGGAACGGCGATTGAACAGTTCTTCTCTCTTCGAATGCCCGCTATCAATCTGTCGACGTACATGGTTCAATTGTTGTCCTTGCCTCTTGGCGTTTTACTAGCAAGATGGCTGCCTGCGAAAAGAATTCGAGTATTTTGTTGGGAATTCTCCCTCAATCCAGGACCATTTAGCCAGAAAGAACATATCCTAATTGCAATAATGGCAAATGTTTCTTTCGGAGGTGCAGCAGTGGGAGCTTACGTCGTGGCCATCATTCAAGTATTGAAGCTCGACACGTTCTATGGCGAAAAGATCCTCTCGAACAGTATCCCCTGGCAGGTGGCCACACTTCTATCAACACAGTTCCTTGGGTATGGCTGCGCGGGCCTGGCTCGTCGATTTCTTGTATACCCATCGTCGATGATTTGGCCCAGGTCATTAGCGAATATCGCGCTTACAAAAGCTTTATACAAAGACAACGGAGAGACGGAAGCAACAGCAAATGGGTGGAAGATGTCGCGATACAAGTTCTTTTTAATCTGCTTCGTATCCATGTTTATGTACTTCTGGATCCCTAATTTCTTGTTCAAGGCTGTTTCGCTCTTCAACTGGCCGACATGGATATCACCGGGCAACGTCACCCTCGCCCTCATCGCCGGAGCTACATGTGGTCTTGGCATCAACCCCTTGCCCACACTAGACTGGAACATCGCCACATATCTAGGTGATCCCATCGTCACGCCCTTCTTCACACTCATGAACTTTGCAAGCGGCATGGCCATCATCGGTTTTGTCGTGGCGCCACTGCTGTACTTCCACAACGTGTGGGACGCTGGATACTTTCCCATCAACGGTAACCTGGTCTACGACAACACTGGTAATCGCTACAACGTTTCGCGAATATTGCAGCCTGACTTCACGCTCAACCAGACGGCGTACCACGAGTACAGTGTACCCCTCGTGACATCAACGCAAGTAACAAAGTATGCGGCTGCCTTTATGCTCTACGTCGCCACGCCGGTGCACATGTACCTCCGGCACCGCAAGGATATTATAGGCGGAATACGAGCGTCGTGGGCGCGAAAGTCACGAGATGAGGAGTTCGATGATGTGCACAATCGTCTTATGTCTGCGTATCCGGAGTGTCCTCACTGGTGGTACATTGTCATCCTCGTTGCGTCCTTTGTTCTCGCCTGTGTCTCTGTGAGCGTGTGGCCAACCGGTATGCCGATATGGGGTATATTTCTAGCCCTTCTTTTCACCATCATCTTGCAGGTTCCCATCGGGATGCTCCTGGCTGTCACGAACATGGAGCTCTCAACGGGCATTCTGGCCATGGTGATCGGAGGGTATGCGCTGGAGGGCAAGACGATTCCAAACATGATCTTCAACATGTTTAGCTACATGTCGACGCATCAGTCGCTCAACTTTGCCTGCGATCTCAAGTTGGCGCACTATGCCAAGATTCCTCCGCGATGGGCGTTTGCCGCGCAGGTCTATGCGACGTTTCTGGCAGGCTTTGTTGGGCTGGGTGTTAATCACTGGCTGCTTCGTAACGTGGAGGACGTGTGCCAGATGCACCAGAAGGACCGCTTCACGTGTCCTCGTACGCACACTTACTTCATGTCATCGGTGATATGGGGAGTCGTCGGTCCACGCCGCTTATTCGGAACTCAAGGACCATACCGCGCCGTCACATATACAATTCCCCTAGGCATCGTATTCCCCGTGGTGGTGTACTTTACCGCCAAGCGCTGGCCCAACTCATTCTGGCGCAACGTCAACGCGCCCGTTCTGTTTGCAGGGCCGATGGGCTGGGCCCCCTTCAACTGGAGCTACATGCAGGGGACGGTAGTCCTAGCGTTTCTCTTCAACTTTTTCATCAAGCGGCAGTACACGGCGTGGTGGGAAAAGTACGCGTACGTGCTGACGAGTTCGCTGAGCGCGGCGATTGGCATTTCGGGTGCAGTCATGTACTTTGCGGTGCAGCACACGGGCGTCGTCCTTGACTGGTGGGGGAACAGGGTACAGAATGAGGGTGTTGATAGACATGGCCTGTTGGGTGCTGATGGGCAGATTGTCAAGTGTTCGAGGCTGCAGGTACCTGAGAAGGGTTACTTTGACATCGGGTTCAACTGGAAGGTGTAGAGTGACAAGTTGTGGTGCCGGTTTAGAGGTTTGGTAAAAATAGTAAGATCGCCGTGTGTTCGTCTAGTAGGATTATCTCAGCAATTACAAATAACCTTGCCTCTGTGCACATTTAGCATTTAAAAGACGCCTTCGAGTTGAAGGTTGATCAACAGTTCTGCCCGGCTAGCCGCGCGCGGATAATGAAATACCACGCGGCCGATAAACGCCTCGAATAGATCGACACTTCCAGCGGACTAATCATTTTGCCACAATGGATATATAGCAACCGTTTTGCTATTATCGGAGAGGCATGTTCAAGGATTCAAGATGACTGAAACGAGTGCGAGCCACCAATCATTGATCAGAGAGTCGAAGAGCCGCAATGGTCTGAAACACGGGGGCCAAAAAGACAAGAAAAGACGCGGTATGGAAATAGATTATCGATAGACGCGCGGTCGTTTGAATGCGGCCGGTCTGGTGCAGAATCCAGATTAAAAACGGGTGCTGTGATGGCTCGGCATTATGTTCCCAAGGCGGTTCGATTTCTGGACGGCGCTTGCGACCAACCCGAGGGAATGGTTTGCACTAGCCGTCAAATGCGACCTGACCTGAAGCAGTTCGCTAATGGCTGTCGGAATCAAAACAAGCGCGCGTAAGTGAAGTGTGTGAGCCCGAATGCGAGCAGAAAGAGGCATCCAAGATAAAAAAGAATGAAGATGTCATGACGAGGCTGATGCTGTCGACTGAACACGGAGGAGGAATCGATGGACGGATTGTCCGTAGGGAATGAGGTATATTATCAATACTTTAACGTGAGCTGCTGCGCCTACTGTGGAGGAGGCAGTGCGATAAATTGGTGTGGGCTGTTGGAGCAGCAAAAAGAAGTTTACCAGGGTCAAGGTCAGGGTCAAGGTCAAGGTCAAGGCCTGCCTCACAGGGCTGGCCCAACAAGAGCGAACTTTTCCTTTTTGGGACGCCGTGCCTGGGCCTTGTCCATGGAATGGACCCTTTGACCATGTCTTTGCGTACTATACGGATACTCGAGCTTTGTTTCTTCAACACCATCAATAGATTACAAAATCGTCACGACGATGGCTAACTTTTGCCAACGCGTCAATGCATGCATGAAGAATTGAATTACTCATCTGTGTGCGACTGTTTTCGAGTAGCTACAACAGCCTTCTATTGGCCCTGCGCATGAGGCAGCCAAAGGCAATCGCCCTAGCGAACCCTGGCTTGGGGGCCATTGGGGGCCGTTTTGTTACTGTACTGATTGTCCGTTGGGAGGCAGCACTTTTCGATAACGGCGTAGCCTGATTTCCATGAGAGAAAAGTCCCGTAAAGTATTATCTTCTCTGGAGAGATAGCTGTCATGAACCAATAGGTGCTTGCCTGGTGGATGCAGGACCACGTCCTTTGAGCAATGACTACTGTGCCTCGGACTTGTCCTGGTGCGACAAGCATATGAACTGCAGACATCTAAGTTTTAGTCCTTGACTAGACCAACACGACGCTAATTTGGATCTTTGGTTCGGTATTCATTCGGACAATGTTTCATGTGGACGTCACTAGGGAGCGTGAAGCTATTCGCAGTAGGACGAAACAATTGCCAAGATAACTGACACCGACATGACATGACGCACGCGCGCCCTTGATCGTACATGTACCGTACATGCATTTCCGACTCCTGCTAGAGGTGGCTTCTTCTCGCCTCTTCCAACGGCGGCTTCACTCGCATCATTGTGCAAGTGAACTGTGCGTCCCGTTTGATGACAAGCATTACCTGCCCGTTCCTGTGCCTGTACCTATCTTACCTGTACGATTTAGCTCCCGTCTCGGGCTGATGCACGTCAGGAAGGAAGAGGCATCCAATCGATCCTTGACGATGATCAGAGTCTCAGGATCAAGATGCGAGGCTGAAAAGCCATCCATCACCAAAAGAACAAACCCCCCGGCTTAGGGCTGAGGCTGTGGTTGACGGGAGTGTGGAGCCTCTGCAGACGGCGTCGCTTTTTGGGCGGACCAAGCCTCGATAGGCGCACTGCAACTCGCCTAGGTAAGCACTGCCCGCGCAGTGAGTCAAGTTTTTTTTTTTTTTGAAGGGCCAATTCAAGATGGAGGTCGTGGACGAATGAGAAGAATCAGAGCTGAGAAATGAGGGTAAAAAATTTAGGATGCATGCAAAGCATTTGACGCAAACAGGAGCACTTGCATGATCACAGTAGGTACTGTACATGGACATGGACAGACAATTACACTTTTTTTGACGGCCAGACTCTTGTTGGCCAGGGTAGACAGGGTCAAGTCCTGGGCAGGGTATTTTGGACTTTTGGTTGGTTTAGCTTCAGCCGTTGTTGGTCTGCAGACCATTCTACCGTACACTTACAGTCCTTGATGACTCAATGCCGGGTTTGGCTTCTGTCGCGCCAAGTGATCCCATGATGCAGCGCAGAAGCCGACAACGGCCATTGCAAGAGTCTTTGACCGAGGAGGGTTTTTTTCGTGGTAGTCGAGTTTG
The DNA here is from genome assembly GCA_013184455.1 of Fusarium continuum. Classification (NCBI taxonomy): domain Eukaryota; kingdom Fungi; phylum Ascomycota; class Sordariomycetes; order Hypocreales; family Nectriaceae; genus Fusarium; species Fusarium continuum. The sequence goes on along the minus strand of JABCKB010000667.1, from coordinate 16,536 downwards.
ACTGCGCGAATCGCATTCTAGATCCTGCAGGGATTGGATATTCAACTCGGATGGATGGATTCGTCTGCAGCAAAGAGTTTAGTTGGGTTCGTGATCAGACTGGTAGTGTTTGTAATGCACTACCGGTAATGAATGTCAAGTTTGGAGTCCTGTTTCAAACTTGGCCGCGTGTTGAGCAGCCGGCCAGCCATTCAAGTCCTAGATTTAGAATCTCCCTACCATTGCTAAATGGCGGTTGTTTATTATTAACTGACATCAATCCTCACTTTCGCTTATTGCAGGCTGGCTTGTCACTTCTCGTCCGTGTCCTCGTCTCCCGTCTCGATACCCGTCCCCTCCCCTGGTCTCTCGATCCGACTACTGAGCCTCAACCTCATGAACCTGTGATGTGATTCTTTTGACAGAAACCTCGGCTCTACCCTGGTCAGAACGCCGTGGCTGAGAGGACCATCCATTCCCCAGGGGGAGTCATCGGCATGGGTGATGGATGGATGGGCTTCTTGGGGGCCGCTGCCCACAAGGCCAGAGCAGGGTTCCTTTTAGTGGCCGCAGACACCCCTGTTGTCCCCTAACATACGGAGTAGTCGGTAGGCAGAAACGGCCTTGCTCCACCTCTGAGCTCCAAGGCTGCCTTTTGGAAAGAACCAAGCCTCTGGGAGGGAGCACCACCACTTTAGCAGAGCATAGCGTCTTTGGCTGGCTCTCTTGTATATATCGCGATCCGCTTTGCGAACCAGAATGAGACCACTCACTTACACCACTCATACTCGCACTCACACTTACACTTACACTAGAGACCCCAGGCACCAATACCCATATTTTCCACTTACACTTTTCTTCTCCCTGTACTGTACTGTACTGTACCTCACTCGGCCTTTTAGTCCCCAGGCATCCAGCAGGTCATTCTGCGTTGAGCAGCACCGGCTTACACACTCTCAAACTACCTACCTACCCACCTCATATCAGTCCTCTTTCTATATAACCACGACCATCTGCCACTTCTCAAAAACACTCAATTCATCTTACACAAAGCCAATCAATAATTTTATAAGACCTCGGCTCCTCCCTCTCAACCTGCATTGACTTCTCAGTCCATCAAGCTGTCGTCCCAACAGTCACCACTTGTTATTGAGAACGTCGTCTACAACCATCGTCGCCGCCGCAGCAGCACTACTTCACAGCCTGAGCAGACTCTTCGACACTCTCGTCCTAGAAGCCATCTGCCTCCGGTCATCATCCAGGAGACTCCTCCTCAGCGCAATCCGCGCCCAGACACACAAAACACCGACACAATGTGCACCACAAACATCTACACTTACGTCCACCCAGACGGACGCCGCGAGCAGTACTCCCAGCCTACGCTCTGCTCAAACTCCCGTCACAACCAGGTCTGCGCCAGCAACTATCTCTTTGAGCACCCAGCTCAATACCTCCCTGCTCCCTACGACGCCTCATCATACCCTTATGCCACCCAGCTGCCTCCCACTCCCCAGTACAGCCCTGCTCCCTCAACACCATCGGGCTCGTACCGCTCGGGAGACGAGTCAGACCGCTCGTACGGCAGCTCTTCGAGCAAGAAGAAGCGGTCATCAGGTGTCTACGTCAACGGCCAAAAGGTCCTCGACCTGAACCACCGCCGTGAGCGTCGACCAAGCTCTCGCCACCAGGAGCGTATCGTCTTGGTCGACAGCCCCCCTACCCCTCGCACTCCTCCTCAGACTTGGGCTGCTCCTCACACTGCCCCTGCTTCTCCCATCACAAACACCTACATTGTCGACTCATCTCGGGACCCCAACAACCGACGACCTGTCATCGTCGATGAGCGTACTCACCAGCCTGAGCGCCGCGTTCAGATTGAGGTCGTCGACAACCACCACCGCTCCAAGCACTCCCGCCACGCCTCCAGCAGCTCTCGCAACAGCCGCCACTCAGACCAGGAGGAAGAGCGCCGCCAGCGCCGCCGCGAGGAGAAGCGTCGCGAGGAGCAAGAGCAGCGTCTCCGCCTTCGCATTGCCGAAGCCAACGCCAAGATCGCCAGCCGTCCCGTCGCCCCTGCACCCCCCGCTCCCCGACGCTCAGCTACTTACAGGCGCCCTTCAGTCGAGGTCCCCGACCGCCAAGCAGAGCTTGTCGAGGAACTCCGCCGCCTGAGCTTTGAGGAGGAGCGCCGCGAGGACAAGGCACGCCATCTTGCCCGGCGCGAGGAGAAGAAGGAGGAGGAAGCGCAGCGACAGCGTCTGCGCGAGCGAATGCAGCCCAAGCGCCGCATGACAATCGGAGCTGGAAGCAGACGGCAACCGGAGCTCTACGAGACAGGAGTGTACCGCTTTGAATAAGCAGCTTGTTTCTTTGAGATTGTACTTTTTTTTTTTGGTCTTGTATCACTTTTGATCTGTTATATAGGGAGTTTCAAGCAAGGCATGGGGATTTTAGCGACTTGGGATTTTATAGACTTGGGAACTTGTTTGTGTACGTTTATGGGGATTGTATTTGGATACCAGCGATGACTACTCGCGCGGCAGAGAGCCGATTGGAAGGATTACAGAACACTAGATACAAGACACAAAACAAGAAAAAAAAAGAATCCAGATTGGGTTTTGTCTTTTGAATATTTTGGTCCTTTGCTCAGTGAGATGATTGTGAACTAAGTGAGCTAAGTGATATTGTACGTAGGACTGGCTCACTTGAGCCCAGATAAACTAAAGCAAGGTACGAAAAGAAAAGAAAGAAAAAATCCATGTCAAATGTGCAAGAAAAGAAAAAGAATAGTCTCGTCTCATGACTATCGGGATGGCTGAGAGGGGGAGTGTAAGTGACTTGGAGGGTACACTGCGACATCGGGAAATATTCACCGTTGCAAATGCAGATTGAGGCATTTCCAAACCAAGGCCTTGACATCCACGTCGTCGTCAATGAAGCTATCGTATACAAAAAGTGTAAAAAGGTACCCGGAGGGATCTTGATATGCATGTCCCCGTGGATCGACAAGGATCACGACCAAAGTCCTTTTTCCCCCCTGGGTGGAGTGGGGATAACACTAAGATATGAGAGATGGGGGTTGTTTTTGGGACTTTGGTAGAGCTTCATTCGAGGCCTTGACCGAGTCTTGGGTTTGAGGAATTGTGAATGCATCATTAAGGCAAATTGGGATGCGGTGATTGAAAATTACAAGGTGAGAGGTATTACTTCATCGGATTGAGTAGAATAACCAGGGTCCGTATAAAGTCTCCGATGGAAACGCCAATCACCAGCCTTTGATCGAAAACATCCCGAATCTCTCCATTATCGCCTCGTCTGCCTAAAAAGTGTGCCACCCCAGTCACATCTCACCTCACCCCCGCTCTGATGTGCCGATCGAGACATTGGCCATCGGGGCCTCATGACACCCCGTCTCAAGGCATCCGTGGGAAAGGGTAGTTTCTGAGGTGTTGGACACGTGCGGGGATGTCTCTGATCGAGTTACCCTGCATGTCTGAGAGTCACTGGTCGGTAACTTGATGAGATGATGGCTGAGATGGCATGTTTAGTAGAGTATTGTTTGGGCAATGGCCGAGGAAGACACGGATAAGTCAAACATCTACCGGGAAGTGTGATGCACAGACAAGTCTGGACGCAAGTTTATTTGAATGAATAGTTCTGATAAAGATAATGACAGACTAAAACTAGACTATCAATCATACGAAAGTAAAATATCAGGTAGGCATGTTGAAGCCAAGCCATCGCTAGATGCAGTAGTGTTGGAACTGCTCCGTAGCGGCTGGAATTGGTGTTGAAACCATTTCCAAGTCATCTTCAACCATCCCCTTCCCCAGTTTCCATTGAAATGGTTACGTTCCCAATCTCAGTAGTCACTTCCACGACTAATAACCTCCTTGGCCGACTCTCGAAGCAAAATCGTCTACATAATCAGCATTTCGTACTTTCACAAGCACAGATCAAACTCACATGCTCAAACTGGGCCGAGTAAGACCCCTTGATGTCCGCAAGCGGCTCATACGCTTCGAGAATTCCGTGTGAAACCAGGGAGTTCAACTGTAATCATCAGCACAATTCTTCTGCAGGCACGACGATGGTACTTACACCGGCCAAATATCGATCCAGGCCTAAACGCTCAAGATAGCGACGACAAAATACAATAGTGCCGAACTGCTCTCGAATGGTCTTGTGCAGTCGATTCGCCGACGCAAAAGGCAGGTTGACCTGCTTCGGCGCATCATGATGCAACCCGTAGCCATAGATGCCAGTCTACCCCTGGTCAGAAACCCCCCTATTACACACAACGTCCAAGAAAACTTACATCATCATGCAACTTGCCTGTGCCCGTCGTGCCAAACGTCTCAATGGCAAACACCTCACCTTCTTCCATCTTGGTCTGATCGCGGTTCTTGATGAACGGGATCGACTTTCCGCCGTGGATCTGGTAATGCTTGATGTTGTGCGCCGAGATGTTGCGAACGGGCTTAACGGGGTATGTCTTGCCGCCGATTTCGACCTCGTAGCTCTCCATGGCTTCTTGAATGGCGGCGCTGACGTCGCAGATGCGAACGTCGATGCCAGCAGTCTTCACGGTGTCAGATGTTTATGCCTGCATGCGACGTTCGGTTATACGCACCTTGATGCCGCTGTTCGTAGCATCTTTGACCGCAGCCAAAAGATTGTCGTACGTAGGATCAAAAGACATGGTGAATGCACTGTCGACAATCCAGCCATTGATGTGCACGCCGAAATCCACCTTCATGACATCTTCGTACTTGAGCACAACATCCTTCTGACCTGGATTAGGCGTGTAATGCGCGGTTTCATGGTTCAGACAGAGACCTGTTGGAAAGCCCACTCCAGACTTGAGGTTATCTCCAGGTTCTACTCCCTGATTACCCAGAAGAGCTCGCACGCCATCTTCAATGCCGTTGGCAATCTCGATGAGGGTGTGTCCAGGCTTGACGTTGTCCTGAGTCCACTGTCGGACTTGGCGGTGCACTTCTGCAGCTTTTCGATAGTCATTGAGAAATGTAGGGTCCTCAAGCTGTCGACGGCCCTGGTAGCGGACTTCCTCAGCTGTGGTACGCGCCGTGTTGAAGTCGTCAGAATAGCTCTGTAGCTCTCCAGTCGGATACTCCTTGGATGCAAAGAGATCACCCAGGGGCACCCTGGGAGGCGAAGATTGCTGCGTGGGAGCCTTCTTCTTCTTCTTTGGCTTTCTCTTTCTTTTCTTCTTACCAGCACCATCCGTCGTTAACGGTACGGAGGCAGCATCGTGATCATCATCATCATCGTCGTCGCCCCCCTCACCTCCAAGACTGCCGTCTCCGTCGCGGGAGAGATGCGCACCGCGTGGCTCTCCGCCTGCGGAGGAGGATTTGGAAGGGAGTGGTCCTTGACCTGGCTAAAGTGAGTATTACTGCAGGCGTAGGAAGGGCTATGGGATTGTAGTACCATTTCCTCCAGAGTGATCGTCTTCAGATGTCTTGGCGCCCATTTCGACATGAACGCTGCTTCAAACTCCAGATTGTACAGTTAATGAATGAGTGAGGTGAGACGACGATCTAGGGTGTGAGTGATAAGATGGGGTAAGCGGCTATTCCCGGCAGAAACGATTAAGGAAATGCTGCGCGTGAACGACTAGATCAACCATTGAATGAAAGACAGCAACGGAGGGTGCAGTGGTCAGACATTAGCCTGAAGCTCACATTTGGGTGATTTTCCACAGCCGTTGAACGATATGATTTTGTCTTTACACTAATTCATGAGCAGTTGGAACTCATATAGCAACTGCATTCCTCATCTACATGCTACATACCTCATACCAACAATCTTATTGACATGTTCTGTTTCAGATAAGTGAGGATGGGTCTTGGAATGGATCCCGGTCAAAGCACCTAGTAACTTACCTGAGAATCTTTCAGATCACGAGTCAAGATATCTTGGCAGATCGACACATGTTCAACAAAGCTTTGTGCAGGTACTCAAACAAGTCACTCACATTTCTGCTACATCCTGTATGCCTTGACCAAGTCCGGGTATAAATTCATGGTGCGCTCCAACATATATATATGCCTATCATCCCAACTCAATGCTGTGCCTAAACTATGTGCCAAGTGATAATCCAAGTGGAGTACTCATGTCAAATGCCGTGAAACTTGATGCATGCCTCAGAAAAGAAGAAAAGAAATGACATGCACACCTCATGCTTGAACATGAACCTGAACCGTTGTTTTGTGCAAGATGTTATATATATAGAAAGTCGATGAGCCAGCTCTTGTTTTCATGCCGCTGGCTGTGCTTCTCCGCGTGGCCTGGGCTTGAGGTTTAATATGGGTACATCGGCATTGTCAAAGCCATGATGCGATGTGCGATCTCTCAGTCGTTCGTAGTGCTTCTGTAGTCGGCTCTCGCCAACAACTAACTCGAATCCAACCAGGAAACAGAAGCTTATCTCTAGTCTAGCCAGTTCTGCCTCACTGACACCACCCACCTTGGCCATCTTGGCGTGAGGATAGGATAGATCCTCGAGAGCTTTCATCGCAACTCGAAGACCAGCCAGGACTAGACGATGGGCGTTGCGCCTGGTGACAGGAATGGCTCGCTCTTCGACGGCTAATCGGTGTATGTACAACGATGTCGCGAGATATACCGCGGTGCTCATAGGGCAGAACTGGTGTAGACGTTGAAGATATTGGTTGATGCTAATGGGTGGCTCGTTCTTGCTGTAGAATTTGCGTGTAATGGCGCTGTGTTGCAAATTGACTGGCTGAGAATCAGATCCTACAACGATGTATGGCTCTGACTGAGGCGGCGGTGACATTAGACCTGGGTGAGGCTTCAACCGCACACCATCAATATCTTCGGAATCCGCTTGAGCGCCATGAATAGGCTCAGGCCTGGACTCTTTAGCCAATCTCTTGGCCTCGAGCTCAGCCTGTTTTCTCAGCTTTGCTAGATTCTTATCCGAGTATGATCGCACAATATTCTCCTTCTCAGCCTGCATGCCGCTCATGTGGGGTACAGTGGGAGACTTCGGAGGTGGTGTCGGAGGAACATCGCCAGTTATTCTAACAAGAAGCTCGACGCCAGCACTCAGCAAAGCGAGGGCCTCGGAGGGTGCCATCTCGAAGAGGCTATGATCGGCAACCGGTTTCGGGGCGGAGGGGTTATCGTCGGCGATCAGATGGGGATCTGAAGAGGGCACCGGGGGAGGAGGCGGCGGTCGATCAGTCGTGGGATCGGGATGTCGCAGAGGAATTGTACCGGCTTGCGCCTCGGTCGCTACAGCCGTCTGATAAGACATGGCTTGGGGATGTGACTGTGGTAAAGGCTTGTCGTTGATGGTCAGGATATGGAGCTGTTGACGCGTCTCAATCTCTTAAGGCGCTGCGCAAGATCCGGCTCGCCGCCTTTCATGATCTCTCGTTGATCGAGACGTAGTGACTGGATTTCAGGGTAATCAGGGCGAAGTTTTCGGATCGCGGGCTAGGCCTGATTTTGTTGTTGCTTTGGCCGTAAAGACGAGGGCAAGCTTTGCGACCTGTAGTGGGACGAGAATAGGTATGGAAGTGGGCCTGAGATCTGGACCTGGACCCTGGAGGAGTAGCTGCAAATAAGAAGCAGAACAGGACAGGGTCTGTGAGGGTCTTTATGTCGAGTCCTAGTATGAAAAAACGTATCGCAACGCAACGCAACGGTCGAGAGGAAGAGAATACCAAAAGACGGACCGACTACTTTAGCGCGGCGTAGTTTTAGGTGAAATGAAGGGCAAGGACAAGCAAGAGGAGAGTCGCAATCGCAATCGCAAGAGAGAGCAAATCTCTCGCTACCACTCGGTGTAATGTAATGTAAATGGACCAAGTCAAGGATCGACGGACGATGGCGAGATTAAAAGCAAAGCGAAATTCTTTGCTTTTGTTAGGTAGGTAGGTACCTTACCTATCGTATTGTATTGTAACCGTCGGCGGCTGCCCACAACCTAACGGCAGGCACCTGCTCAAACCTGCACCCGCACCTGCACCTTCCTCCCGCGTCCACCACCCGAGCTTCTTTTTGCACGTCACGAGCACGTGGTGCGGGGGAGTTTTTAAGATGAGATGTCTGTCACCAAATGGCAAATACCTGTCGTGATCAATGCCTTGACTAGTAGGTAAGGTACCTAGGTATTTCATCTTTTTTTTTGCCAACTTTGGCTTCTTTTTTTGTTATTGTCGAAAATCTAATCACGTTCTAGTCTCTCTCGGTGGAATGCAAAGGGTCCCAGTCTTGTCGAAATTAGGCCAAAGGTCGGCGGACATGTTGAGATTTAGCCTCTTGTCGATGGATGAATGGTGTTATTCCACGGTCGACTCCGGACATGAAAGCAGGAATTGTCATGTTATCCAGGCAACATTATACGGGGTATATACGCAAATGGATACATTCACTGATTTGATGCCCACTTGCTCTCCAGCCAAAGAAATCTAGACCTTGAGTGGACTAAGGATCCGCGGGCTAAACTACTGCATGACCCAGCAGAAGAAAAGAGCCGCAAGAGATGATGATCTTCTCCGCCAAGGCACCATTTAGGCGTCGTCTGATGTTTTTCCGGGCGTCTAAACGCGGCCACCCCGGATTTGAGGCACGACAATCCTGCTGACCTTGAGATCTACAGACTACAGGTGAAAGAAATAATGGAAAACACCACACATAAGCTGTTCGCTTCTGCAGCTACGCGCTCGCTTTGCCACAATTTCTCTTCTCCTCCTTGGAGGTCGCATATTCGCAATCAAGGAGTCAAATGATTATCAGTCTCATCAAATTTTTGGTGGCGATATGGGCGAATCACTTACTCGTCCTGGCTAAAGCGAATGCGGCTTTATGGAAAGAGACTTGCCTAGCCTTATCAATTAAGGCATTGTCAACAAATCATCGCTGGTTTCGGACCCTGGAACGGGTTGACTTGGTGACTCTTTTATCTGTGTATTTACGGTACCAGCGTGTCTCGCATTAAATTTCTCCACAAAGTTACATAGTCCTGGGCTGCCGTGTCTGCTGATCAAATAACAGGGACCAGTATCAGAAGAAGCTACACTAATAACTCATCGGCAAAGCATTTTAACGGTAGGCGCTCGTATGGAAACATAATAAATGCTGAGACGGAGATTTAAGATTCCGTAGATGCGATACCGGCCGGGTTCACCTCGTTTCGCGAACAAATCAATATGCAGCCATCATCACATGCTAACCTGATCTAAACACACAGCTTGGCATTCCCAGCTACCAAGTTAGAGCCTCAGGGTCTAGAACAAACCCCCACATTATGTCTTGTCGTAAATCATTATGGATCGCGTAGCTAGCTCAACAGTCGGGCGCTACCTTGCAGTCAATCACTGCAGTCTGTCCTGCTTGCACCTTGGCGATAGCTTCCTTGAGCACGCTCTCCAGCTCCGACGCCTGATCAACCCTGGCAGCGTGGATACCTCCGCCTGCAGCAGCCTTGGCGATACTGGCGTAGTCTGGAACGGGATCGAAGGAGATGTTGATCTCTTCGTTGGTAGCCTTGGATCCGAGACCGTCAGGGTGAACCAGCAGTAATGATCTGCGGGGAGCGTTCCATCCTGTTATCCATCAGCAATTTGTCATCACGCATCCATCTAATGAGCCAACTTACCCTTGTTATTGAGCACTATAGTCAAGACCGGAATCTTGTACCGTCTCGAAATCCAGTACACGCTGCCAGGCACTGTAAAGAGGTATGTTCCATCTCCCACAATCTGCACAACAAACTTGCCCTTGTTCGTGCCGCCATTCTCAGCATCTGTCGCCAGCTTGATACCCAGGGCACCACCGCCAGACCAGCCGAGACCACCACCGCCGCAGTTGATCCATGATCCGGGGATAGTAGGCTGTACGTTGTCGTGCACAAACCCAGTGTTTGTGACGGCCTCGATGGCCCAGATGGTGTCGTCAGGACAGAGATCACGGAGCTTCTTGCTGAGATGACCTGTGCCGAAACTGCCATCCGCGAGGGGCTCGGCCGCCTTGGCGATAGTCGCTAGTTTGTTTTCGAAAACCTCGGAGCGCTGCTTTTCTGCCTCGGCTGCATTGGTCTCGAGCTTGCTGGCGAACTCCTCTTTGTTCAACGCCTCCGTGATCTGTTCTACCGCGGTCAACGCATCTGCCTTGTAGCGTGCGTCGGCCTGGATGTAGTGAGTGGGCATCTGTTGCTTCAGGGGGTCAACGTCGATATGGAAGATTTTTGCATCTTCACGGGGTTTGCAGCGGGTTTGAACCCAAGGCACATCGCAGTCCAGGACGATTATCGTATCAGCGGTAGTAACAGCGTCGTCGACTCCAAACTTCAGACCCAGCCAAGCAGGGTGATCTGCTGGGAAGCACATATCGCATCCACCTGTGTCCAATACTCGCAGTCCCTTGACCTTGTCTGCCAACTCGACCAACGCAGCGGGAACCTTGTGGTTTCGTCCGCTGTAGCCTGTGACCAGCAGAGGAGCCTTTGCACCCGCCAGCGCCTCAGAGATCTTGTCAACAGCACTCTTGGGAAGTCCACCAAGCTCAACTGGTTCCCAGTGTTCTTGCTTGAGAGAGTAGGGCTTGAGATCAGCTTCGAGAATCTCTCGTGCACTGCATAGATAGACGGGACCTTGAGGATCCGATGTGGCAAATTGAAGAGCACGGTTGACCATTTGCTTGACGTTGGCTCCTGTCTTGATCTCGCCTGTATATCTGCAATACTGGGAGACAATCTGTTTCTGGTCTGGTACGTCCTGAATCCAGTGGATGTACTCTGTGCGGCTACCGCGGTGTTCACCTTCTTGTGTGAATGGTGATAGACCAGCAAATACTAGTACGGGGGCTCTTCCAGTAGAAGCATTATGAACAGCCGCTCCAAGACCTTGAGTACCGACATCAACGTGCACGATAACACACTGAGGCTTGCCTGTTAACCTTGCGTAGCCATCAGCCATAGACATTGCCACCATCTTGACGTTTTATGTCAGCTTTCATACAGACAACTCGAGGGTCGGACATACCTCATTAGGGCATGTAATGATCTTTGGAAACTTGCCCTTTGCTTCCCGCTGGCCCTTGACCATGGCCTCGATGATACTAGGATGGTCGGTTCCCAAGTTGACGAAGCAATGGGTTATACCTGCATCCCAGATAGCTTCGAAAAAGGCAAAAGATGCGGTGTACATCTCTTCACTTGCAGTTGAATACGGACGAGCCATGATTGCTGTAGGTGAGGGATGATGAAGAGCGGTTGACGCCTTGTGATTTCCAGCTGCTAAGGATGAGGAAGGACTACGTCCATCTCTTTGATAGATATAGGATGCAACGGCAGCATTGTTATAACATCTGCGCACTACAGACCGAACCGGCCCAGGGTGGCATCTCCAAAGGCTCGGAGCAGCTAACCTAGAGCGCTGCAGGATGGCCATGATGGATTGTATAAGAGATCTGTGAGTATGGTTAGTACGTGTGTTTTATGTGCGTAGGGTGACGTTGATGAGAATCCATGGTGGTGATGTGTTTTAGGGAAGTGATGAGATAGGGGCGTTGTGGCAATGGCGATGGAAGAGGGTGTAAGTGATGCATAGTAAACACCAATAGTAGAGCAACGATCCATCTATGACCAGACTTACCTCACACAAACAACTACCAATAATGTTAAATCCGAATTACCGCGTATAAATTGGTTGCAGAAATGGTAATGTATAAAGATCAATGCCGTAAACAGTATGTTTAGAAGAAACCTGGAACCAAAACAAGCTTCCAAGCCCGGGTTTTGTTGCCCGCCCCCTCTCCCGCAAAAACTCCCCTTCCACTGTCCTTTCAAGAGGTATCAAACGCCCTTTGTTGTGTCAAGCGGGTCTGCTGAAATGCCGTGTCTGGCCGTCTTGTGCTCACGCGGGACAGACGAGCAAGTGCTACAAGTTGGCCTGAGTTACGGTGACAAGATAATGCGGGGTTGGGAGGGGAGACTAATGTGGGAAGTGTGGAAATAGGGCGTTTTTGACAAGGTTTTTTTTATGAGTGAGATATAATGACGAGTTAGTTTACAGGGTTTCAGGGAGATTTATTGAAATTGGAGATGAAGGGGAGTTCTTGTTATCGTGGTCATCACTCGGCCACTCGCGTCTCTGCTGACGGCTTGTTAACTAACGTTGGATGATATTGTATCTGTCTATGCTGCTACCCCAGACTCTTGAGGAAGCTCCCCACTAAGTTAGTTTACGCCAGAAGCTCTAGGTACATACGTGGGGAAATGATGGCACTAGAGAGCTGAAGCGGGTCTATTGAGGTGGCATCTAATTGAGAACGACATCATGATATGGTGATAACGATTCGAGAATACGAGATAAAAGAAACATCGGTGAAAGAATAGTTAGTCCTGATTATGAATGCCTATTGCAATTTTCATGATCTATCCCTAGGCAATCTTGACAAACATCCCGGCCTCTATCGGCACCAACACGGCATCCATCGGAGGCTCGGAGCCGGCGATCGTCAATCTCATTCCTCATTCGTCCGGCATATCATCTCGTGACGGACCTCTAATCAAGGACCAATTCCGCTCTAATCAGCCGGCTCAACACTTTGCGGATTGCTAAACACCTCCTCCGGGTCCCAAACCTTCTTTATCTCCCGTAGCTGCGGCAGATTGTCCGCCCAGTAGAGCTCCTGCGCCGCCTTTCGGTCGATCCACGCATCAATGTACCCGGCGTAAGTGGAGTGGGCGCCCGGAGCCGACCGTAGGACCCGTTCATGAACTCCGTCCAACAACTTCCGTGTCGCTCCCGATACTTTACCCACTCCAACGCCGTAGGATTGGTACATGATGATAGTGTCCCGGTGTGGGTATGCCGTTGCGTTGCTGGGCGTGTCCATCATTGCACCGCCTTCTGTGTTGAATATGATTGTAAATGGCGTCGTCTCGCTGCGAGAATCTTCGAGGTACTCAAACAAATCCGTGACGGTCGACTCATTCAGAAGATCTTGCTTGCGAAGTGACAAGGACTTTGCGTAAAAGGCGGTCGGTATGCTGCTCAAGGCACAACCAGCTGCCTCTGCCTCGTGCAGCAAATGGCCCATCCAGTTTGTCAGCCACACGGCGCCTTTGCCAGCGCCGGGCAGTCGTTTTGGAATTCCTGTCGCCTGGTACTCAGCCTTGGTGCCGTAAAATGTTCCTGAAATGAGGGCTCCTAGGGGCTGAACCACGAAAAGGCTCGAGAATCGTCGGTCCATATCTGGATCTCCGACCAGCGCTTGCCATTCTTTGTATAGATCCGCTGTCTCAGCCTGTGAACCAAGGGCTATGTTGTAGCTGTACTGGACGACGGTGCCGGGCTCTGGACGAGTGCGTATCATGAAACTGGTTACGATACCAAAGCTTGCTCCAGCGCCGCGCAACGCCCAGAAGAGGTCTGAATTCTTGGTCTGACTGGCTTTTTGAATGGTGCCATCTGCCGTTACGACTTCGACTTCCATAATATGATCGAGTGCACTTCCCCACATTCGAGATATTGGTCCAAGTCCTCCCTATTGAAGCGTGCCTTAGTGATGATCAAGTAAAAGTTCGGAGAAGACTTACTACTGTCAAATGCCCACCAGTTCCTACTCCGGGGCATGTGCCGTGAGCAATGGCTCGTCTTCCGTTCGAGTGAAGATGATTGTCTAGTTCACCAAGGTTAGTGCCTGCTCCAAATGAGGCATACCATGTCTTGTTGTCCATCCTGAAGTCTTTGAGGTTGGCTAGATCAACAGACACGGCTCCATCCACTCCACCAAGGCCGTAATTGCTACTTCATTAGTTCTGTTTCTATACCTTTCTTGGTCGGCTTACCCGTAAGAGTGACCCCCGGATTTTGCCTGAACCTTGAGCCCATTCTCTTTAGCACACTTGACAGTTTGGGAGACTTCGATGGCATTTTCAGGTCGGATGATGGCTGCGGGAATTACTGGAAATTCGAGATTGAACGGCTTCGCCCACTAAGCGAAGCGAAGATCACTCGGGTACGTGACGCAGGCGCTGCGGTTGGCGCAAATGGTGTCGAGACAGTCGCGGATAGGGATGCTTTTGCCGTTGCCCATTTTTGTGAGAGAAACGAGAGGGACTAGGAGGTGAAGAAAACGAGAAAGGTATGTTTTAGGTGAAAGAAGAGGACGTTTATACATATTGATGAAATGTGTGTTTGTGAGATTATAGGGTGTGATGTTGAAGCACGGGTCTCACAATAGATGTTGGCACTGATCTATTGGGTGCTGCCGATATCTTGCCCGATATTGCTGTTCCTTCCGAATGTATGAGTGTCACACAAACTGCGACCCAAAAGCAAACAAATATCTCGGTTGGCAGTCGCGTTGCCAGACCACCCAATACCTACTACCCACTAGGTGCTAGGGAGGTATTGTTAGCACCTATTAGATGAAACATCTGGCGTCTACCGCGTTTGCACATCTACTTTTGGATTCCCGGTGATAGTTAGAACAAGAATATCTAATTTTCTGCCTCATATTTGATATGTTTTCCAGCACACAACACCCTCTCATTCTATGTCAATGTAGTGAGTGCGGTGGTTAGAGATTGTGGTGGATGTACCTGAGCATTGAAGCCACTGCTTGCATACCTAGAGTTTAAAAGGATTTTATGTTGAGCTAAACTCTTTTTTGCACTTACCTATCTTATACTTGTAGTTAACAGGGGCTCTTACAACTCTGCCTTGAACAAAGTATAGATGTCCCCATTCACCCCTTTCCCCCTTGACAGCTAAAGACCCCAGGATGCTAGGTAATAATACCGCAGAACTGAAAGAAAAAAAAGTCTAGCACCTTATTACGGAATACCATTTTCTACTTATTGTATGAGACGAAGTAAAGTCTTACATAGACTTATCTCATCTCATCTAAGTTAGCAAGCTTGTACTGTTTCCTTACGACTTCTTTAGTACCTGGCTGCATGAATCATGTACAGTCGAACACACACTCAGGATGATGCAAAAGCAAAGTCTAACATAAAATAAACCATTCAAGTGAGTTTGTTGCTGAAAATATTCTAACTTTTCATGCCGCATCCTGACAACGCGTAACCAAGGGGACAGTGAATCACTGCTGCATTTAACATACGGGCAAGAACTATAACAGTGAGTCAGCGATTCATCTTGTCGGAGATCTCAAGTATAAATGGAATCTCTTGGCCCATTCTTTCTTCTTCCCGCAAAATTCTTTTTCGCATCATCACACTACAGTTTTCCCATCATCACATCACAATGGCGTTCCCGTCCGGTCCAAGTCACAAGAGAAAAGGTGTTGGTAGTCTTTTCAATATTGACACTTCTTCCTTTTCTTCTTCTTCTGTACCTGAGGCGCCCTCCAGCCCTGTCAAACGAAGCAAAATGCTTGCCGACCTTCGCAGCTCTGTACGGCAGAACTGGCCTGCCATGCGGGCATCTGACGGAGTCCCTATTACCATCCGTGCCGATACTAGCTATCGCACCTACGCTAGCGAACAAGACCCCAAAGCCCTTTTTGACAAGGCCACACGCTATCTCGGCTCTATGAAAGGAGTTGATCGAACCCCAGAGCAGCAAGAGGTCCTCATCAAGGAGATTCACGAGTCCATCATCCACGCAATCTTTGGTAGCAACAAGATTGAGGGAGCTGGTCTTGGTCTAGACGTCACACTTTACCTTTGCCGCAAGATCCTGCGAGGAGAGCCTGTTCCTGAGGTCGACGAGCGCGACCCAGAGTACGAGTCAAAACTCCTGGAGCTCTACAATCAAGACAAAACGCTGCGCAGTCAGCCTCGTCAGTACGTTCTGCGTGGTCACCGCGAGATCGTTCAGCACATGAAAGCCTTCCAGCACATCATCCACCATTTCGTCATCCTCGAAGAGGATATGACAGAGGATCTCATCAAGGAAACACATGCAATTCTCTGCAAGGGTGTTTCGATCATCGACCCTGAGCATCCCGAGGTTCCCTCCGAGAAGTACGCTGGGAAGTACCGCAACGTTGCTGTGGGCGCTGGAAATACCATGTTCGTCACGCCCCAATACGTTCCAGCTAAGATGCTAGAAATGTGCGCCAACCTGAAGAAGGAGATCCAGGAGGGGGAAGCTCAACAAGCTCTGGACCCGTTTTCGATTGCTTCCAAATACTCGCTCAGGTTTGTCGAAATCCACCCCTTTCAGGACGGAAATGGGCGCATGTGTCGCATGATCCTCAACGCTATTCTGTTCCGATATGCCGGTATCATTGTTCCAATCGGAGAACGAGAGGAGGATCAGATCGAATACATAGACATCAAGAAACGGGCCTCGAGGGATATGGAAGGGCACGGGGAGTATGCCACTTTTGTGCTCAAGAAGGGAACACGGGCGATTCAGAAGTTGAAGCAGAAGATTCAGGGAAAGAAGTCATCCTAAAATCCCGGAAGGTTAGACGGGGTTTACCGCACATTGACAAAGGTTAAGATTCCGGTTATATAAATTTATTAAAAACTAGATGAGTTTATATAAATACCTAGATAAGGTTTATTAAAAATTAATA
>JABCKB010000665.1:0-19151 GCA_013184455.1 Fusarium continuum | reverse complement strand
CCCCCCCCCATTCGAAAGCGCAAATCACGTTATACTCGGTTTACAGCTAGGAGAATAGGACAAGAACAGCGCTGGCCTAATAATACTGGATGCGAGAAACCTGGTGCCACATTTAACTCAGTCGTCGCTAGTCTGGCATGATTCGGTTCGTCTCGATATCAGGCAGATAAAGTATCCGCACGCGATTTCACTCAACTTACGTTTTGACGAGACTCAAGTACCTGACCCAGTGGTCATTAGCATGAGTTGAGCTGAGATGTTCAACATCAGTGATTTCGCCTTGCAAGACGAAGGGCCTACCCAGTACGGTCAATGGAAGAACACTCTACGTTTGCGGCTGTCTCATCAAGCTGAATCTATATCAAGCTTTGCAGAGACTAGGGAACACAGGTCTAAACAGAGGAAAGACATTTGTGATGAGGGTTGATTCACGGCTGCTAGGCTACTACTGCACTCTGTAGGACAGAATACCAGACGAAATAAAGAGTGTCTCGTAGCACAACCTTTTAGTTTGCCTCGTCATTGACTGACAGCCCATCCTGCGCAACCCGAATAGCTAGTGTATCACTTATTCCGTCCAAATTGTTTCTTTATTATTGTGGCATTCCTTCTTTCTCCTCTCCTCTTACAACGGACCTAAGCGCCTGTTCTCGTGGCCATACCCGTCAAAGCACTATAACCTTACAGAGCACAAAAGAGCAAGCATATCCATTCAGCACCCCCCTGTTCAGCGAAACAATGTCATTGACCGACCAATCGAAAGCCAAAACTCCCAGACACGAGATAGTTCTCGTCCTCTAATATATACATATAAATCCTCGCTCAAGTCAGACTCCCCTTACAAAGAAACACGAACATTCCCCCCTTTGTTAGAAACTCTCTTGGAGGAAGAAACAACCCGCACCAGCGGTAACGTAACCTGTATGACAGGATAGCTTCTCGTGATCAACTTTCCCTCGCATTGCTCTACAACTACCGAACATATTGCACAAGACCAGCGGCAAGGGGGAAACGTTCAGCTTCTTAAAGACAAGGTCAGTCTTGCCCAGTCCCAGTTTTGAGAACTAACAGAGAGAGATAGGGCCGGTATAAGACGTCGAGCGACAATGTCCCATCGACGCACTATGAGTGCGTCGCAGGCACAGCGTGGGCACTCTGGATATCGAGAGTGCCGTTCAGCGGACCATGGCGATGCGGATACTCGTAGATATGCATCATCGACGAGCGGAATCACATACTCGCATGATTCAACCCTTCCGATAAACGCCCCTGTGACAGACACTGGAGATTTTAGTGAAGAGAGCTCGTTCGACCTCGGCCAGAACGACCTAGATGGACCTAGTCCCCATGGAACGTACTACACAACTACAGGTCCTCAAACATGTTCTCCTTATCCTAGGCCCGTGTACTGTAACAAAGGCAACTCTTACCCTCATGCCGATGGATATACCAGAGGCGGCTACTTCTCCGGAAATGAGCTTTCTAGAAGTAATCCTTACTTTGATCACGGATATACCAGAGGAGGCTCATACCCTGGAAACTTCAGCCGACCTGGCCGCTATGCCACGAGCTACCAAAATCGCAGGGCATATTCTGTCTCCCATGGAGGTCGTACTCTCCGACAGACCTACCCTTCAGATCACTACGACGAAGCAGGGAACTACATCGGACCTCCTGCTGTCAACTCATACAATGACGATCTTGTTTCATTCCCTCGACTTCCCGAGCACGGTCCGTCTTCGCCAGAGCTCGATCAAGAGACTCGAGGTTTCCAACGGTCACAAACTTCAATGTCTGATACCCCCCGACGATCCTTCTCGGAACAGCTTGTCAATGGCGTCCGTAATCTCTTGACCTCAGAGCCAGGTACCAGAGAACAGGTCATTCCTCCTCAGCCATCCCGTACCGGCGTATATCTGTTTTGTCGGCACTACCTCATTGAGGAGTGCGCCTGTATCACCCCTCTTGAACCCGACGAAGCGGGCGACTACTGCCAAAAGTGTTGGGAAGGGCGCTGCAATGGACCGAGACCTCCGGGCTCAATGCCTCGAAGGTTAATATGGTAAGAAATGGAGATGGTGTTTTGAGATGAGCGCGGAGTTCAGTCTGGGCAGGGTCATTTGAGATTGGTGGCGAAATAGGAGTCAATGGATATACGCGCACGGCTGATTGAGCCAAACAATGCACCTTTGCTGGAACTATTAGCTATTGGTATTACAGAGAAAGAAGATTTGTACAGGACTTGTCCTTTTCGATCACGTACCAGAAAGAAAATATGAAGTGAATTGTATGCTTTGTCAACTGACAGCCGTCTATTTGTTCGAATTGCAATTGATCTAAAAAACAATGTTTCTTTATAATTGCCAGCTTATAGCCACAGACGTGACGGTCAAAGAAAGTAAGAATCGAACAGAAAACAAAGAAACCTGACTCCATCTGCTATGCATGTCTTCTCAACGCCTTGCTTGTACACCAGAGATACCATCTCTTAAAATCATAGATAGAAAATGCCTACACCAGCGCCGACCTCTGTTACGATGTGACGCGTCTTACCCATAGAGAAGACGGTTCAAAGGCTGCTTCTCTTTCAAGTCGCTTGTTGGCTCTGTAGAGCTTCAAACCCAAGTCGTGCTCCTCTCTTTGAATCTCTGCCAGCTCTTCCTTGAGCCCCTCAACCTTCTTCTTCTCGATCTCACGCTTGCGCATTACGTCTGTGCTTGCCAAGAGTCTGTCAGTGGGCATCAGCTCCGTCATCTGCTTGATACTCTTATTGATGTTGGAGCGCTGGTGAGCCAGACTATCAAGTCGAGCGGTGAGGTAAGCAACACGATCGTTCGCCGATTGTAGCTCTGGTGGTGCCGGTGGAAGTGCCTTGTCGGTCGAAACAATAGACGCAGGGCGCTCATTCGTTGGCGAGGCCGACTTCATCGAGATGATGATGGGCACATTCGAAGCCCTCCTAAAGTTATCTCCGCCTGGAACTGGCCTCCTACGATTCATCACAGACGGGGCTTGCTTTGGTGCGTCCGGCAAAGGAGGTCGATCCTCGTTGTCAGACGGATGAGGCGTGTCGGGAGCAACGGTGTTGCAAGTTGTGACGCTGAAACGAGAAGTTGGCTGCACCCAAGGATCTTCTGGCGTTGACAGGTTCGCTGACTCAATAGAGTTGAGAAGTGGTTTACTGACAAGAAGCGTGTCTTCGGTCATGGCTGAGTAGACGGAGCTTGACCAAGAAGTATGCGGGTTGTGAGTTGAGGGCGAGGGTTTTCTTTTAACAGCCTTGAATTGGTCAGGCACCATGCTAGGATTGAGCATGGGTGCCGCGGCATACGAAGTCGTGTGCTGAGAGGGAGGAGAGCCAGTGCTAGGAGGGCTGGGATATGACTGCGAAACAAGCTCAGGAGACGGGGTCTTATAAGCCTCCTTGAGCTTCTGAGTGGACCGTGAAGGTAGGAGTCGTCGAACTGTGCCAGCACTGCCGCTAGGAGTTTCAGGAGACGGACCACCACCCAATCCAACGCGCTTGCTGACCCTACGTTGCAGGCTCAATGGTGCAACAGTTGGATCGTCCCGAACTGGATCAACCAAAGGCGCACGGCCACTTGCTCCATTCCAGGGTGGTCTACTGTCAACGGGCTCAGGCTTCACTCTGGCAAACTTGCGTATTCGCTGTCCGAGCGAGGGGGATGGATTGCCTGAACTGCTAGTCTGGGGACCAGTGACAATAGTTGTAAGCCCAAATGTTTGTTGAGGCTTATCGGATGAGCGAGGCGGCGGTTGCATGGTGTCCCACGGAGTGCTGGTATCTGCAAGCTGGTCGGTTGATCTGGTCTCTCGGAGAGGAGAAGGTTGCCAGCCTGGACTTGTTGGCTTATCGCGACGCATGGTCGGTATCTGGCTGCGAAGATGCGCTTGCGATTGAGTGGGCGTAGTCCGTCGTTCTCCCAGAAGATCTAATTGAGATAGGTTTGTAGTCTCATCGATTGGTGAGACATCTTGTGAGTTCGGCCTACAGGCAAGGCATTGTATCAGTGATTGTGCTCTGAATCGAAAGGATCTCATGTTGACAGGCATAACACAGAATGCGGGTATCGACACGGGTGAGCAAGGATTATAGCAAGCCAGGCAAGTGATTTCAACTCTTGCAACTCTGAACAAACAGCCCTTGCAATCTTCAGGTGCAGAGGTGCGACCCGAGTTACAAAATAGAATCGATATACCGCAGCAACCAGACGTACACCCAAAAAGCGTGCAATAGCGGCAAAAAGAAGGATTTAGAACCAAGAGAATAACTCACCCATATCGCTTGGCATCAAACTCGGGAGAGCTGGGAGGGGATATTTCAACGGCCGAAGGACGACCGTACATGTCTTTGGCAGGTACTTTGGAGCGAGATGGCTTTTGATGGTGTAAGTGACGAGAGTGGCGACTGCTTCGGTCGTCTTCGTCGTCGTCGTATACTGAAGAGGCAGGACGCCAGGGAGAGTCGTCCTCGCCCTGGGGTCGTCGCGGGCTTCGAGGAGGAGCTTTTGCTCGGATTTCGTCAGAGCCGAGGGCTGGAGAGCTACGATAGAGAAACCAAATGTGTTAGTTAGGCGCAAACATGCAATTGATATTTCTATTCAGCGTCTGAATTGATAGGAGGTGAAGCATTAGGAAACGAAAAGTTGCTCGGGGCGCAAAATAACATCAGTGGGCATAACACATAAAGCGAGGCTCTGTTGCTGTGATGCTTCAGAGTTGAGTATGGTAGTCACGGCGTTTCAAGATGTATCCTAGCCTCTTGGTGTGTGGGTTGCATTCGCATCGTTGGTTCGAGTGGTTCATGGAACTGCGACACACGTTGCCTGGTGTCATGCAATGCGCTGCGCTGCAAGCCTGTCGATCTTGAGCGTACGTGTTGCATGACGAACGACTCCAGCAATTGCCGATGCTCAACTGGTTGGAGAATACTGAACGCCTTCATCGCTTTTGTCGTACTCGGTACGTGCTTAGAGTTAGGCGCGCACATGCAGTATTTTGCTGCGCCGCTCCGACTGACGCCCAAGCGTTCGGGTGTGGTTGTTGACGGATCCGTTGCCATGATGGGCTGTGTCACGTCGTGTCGTCCTGGGCGCAGCAGATCCAAGGCCGTTGTATCATAGACGGAATAAGGTAGGGTTCAAAGAAAATAGAAGTACAACTTATGGTAAAAGCAAGCTAGCACTTACAGACGGGGTGGGCCCGAGATATCTGGTTGTCGAACTGTCTTGCCACGACGAATTTCGTATCTGAAAGGAGCGTTCTGAATGCCGAGACCGTTGAGTCGATTTTCGAAATCGGCTTGAATATGTGTTTGGTTATCGTAGTCGCTGTCGCGTGACTTATTTCTAATGTTGTTGACGCTCGTGGTGGATCGGTTCTGTGGCAGTGCCTGTGTTTGAGTCCGTGTCCGTGTCTGTGTCTGTGTCTGTGTTTGGCGAAGGAACGGTCTATTCTTGAGCTCTTGAGGTGGCAGCTGATGAATGCTGGGGCCGGTGCCAGTTTTGAAGCTGTCCCACATGGCGGGCATCTTTTCGTCCAGTGTCAATCACTGTTCAGTCGGGAACTGATATTGTTAGGATCCTTGACCCAGGAGTGCCTCGTGCTGCCGCTACTGTATCGTGTGTGGTTAATTTTGGGCGTGATTCTCTGTAATACGCCTTAAGCTTCAGCTCGGTTTGGCGATAAACTGTAATGGATGTGCTCTGCAAGTTTTGGTGCTGACGGCAGCAGTGCAGTAGTTCAGACGGCGGCGGGGATTGGCTGTGGCGGAGGCCTTCTAGAAGCTGGGGCTGGAATAATTGGAAACGAGGGTCCGAGTTGGTCGGGCTTGAGATTAAGGCGATGGATAAGTACAAGAGAAAAGCAATGCAATCGAACTGTCGTCTACTGTAGGCACGAGTCCAGCTCCAAGCCAGGTTGAAATTGAAATAACTGAGTGAATGTGGATCAGAGTGAAGAGGAAGAGAAAAAGAAAATGAGAGACGAGAGAAAAAGACCAACCAACAGGGAATGGATTCCTTGAAGACAAGGAACAGCACGACCTGGGGTTCTTTAATGAAAACCTTCACAAAATTAGGTACGCCGTTGACTATTGTTGGCTGGTCACTCTCCAGCTGGAGGCTAGGTGTGGTGTCGGGTCTTCATTTATTAAGGCCTGGTGCTTGCACCGCGCAGCACCTAACAGCACCCAGCACCAACCGATTGTCTCTGTTCCCCGGCTCGAGGCTGTTGGCGCCCTCTTGTTTAAATGAGACAGGGATACGACAATACGACGGCCCCGGAAGATGGGCATCTACCGTAAATTTGTGGCTCTCGATAGCCAACCGCCCGAGGGCAACAGCCAACAGGCCAGTCCGTTGCCGAGGTGTTGTGGAGGGATTCTGAACAAAGCTCTTGAACCGGCGGGTCTCTCTTTTGAAATGTGTAGGTATTGTATGGAGGGAGAGAGATTGTTGGGTATACAGGCGCCGAAGTACATAATGTCCAAGCGCCGTGGCCAAGCTGTAGCAACTCGGGTCCGACGATGCAGTATGACTGGCTTGAATGAGCCGCAATTAGTCGCTCAGGCGCTGGATTGCTAACTACTAGGTACTGGAGAAGATAGTGGCCTGTCCTCTAATAAGAAACTGTCGATACGATTGTTCGCCTGGATGTTTCTCTCAGCTCCCATTTTGTTGTGAAGCGAAGCAACCTCAAATTGAAGCTGTGATCAAGGCACAGACAACGGACGAATTGTCGGTTGTCACCTTCTAGAATCAGGAGTGATCATCCCCATCATTACAAGCTTTTACGAGCTAATCAATGTCGTATCAAAAGATCAGCACTCGAACATTTGAACAAAAAACTGTATCTTGGTAGGATCGACTATCCGTAGACCGTGAAGAGATCTTTCTAACTTTGGGCCATCCATGTGCAATGTCGATTCGCGGTCGACGGGCATGTTTCAGATTGCTCAGGGGCACTCATTTGAAACTTGGGGCGGCAACTTCCGTGTTCTCTTCGAACGCTCAAGATTAAGTGGAACCACTAATAATAAGAAAAAAGAAACAACCGTTCGCTTGTGCTTGCCCAAGTCCTTCCGGCCATCCGCACAAAAGCTAACGTTATCTAGTCGTTGACGGATCACCACCCTAAAACACCAACCTTACTACTGGATGTCCAAGCTAAACTGCCTAGACTGCCTCTCTACCTCTGTATTTCTCCGTCCTGGCCCTTGAGCGTTGGAGATAGCGTTAAGTCCTTTGGTAGCCCTACGAAGGGCCTTGATCCTGGCTCTTTCACATCATCCCCTGTCGTCTTTACCGTAAGACCCGTATGCTACCGTTGCTACCGCTCTCTTACCACTAAAGGCAGAGTCAGCCTAGTCAGGAGATTTTGACTCGCTTGCCTTTCGTTCTCCTAGCCCCTGCAGAACTGCCTTAGGTCGACTGATATTAGAAATCATTTGTACTCAGAACGATCTCATCATCTTTTTAGGTATCAGTCAATTAGGTATCCGATTGACAGCATCCACTCAAGATCCAAGTTTGGACCCATGCTCTTATCATCAACAACGGAAGCAACATCCCGTGCCTAGTAAGGGCTAAGGTAGCTAGTAGGCCCTGGTCTCTTGTCAAGAATCCCAGGGTGTTGGTTTAATCTCTAACTACGAACGAACTAACATTTCCGAGACCAATCGAAATAAAATGATGAACCTCCACCCACACTAACAATCTTCAAGCAACCATCGTCAGGATCCTCTCGACTCACTGCCAGTCTTGTAAAACTGTATCTCCTCGCTTAATTCCTGCTGCCTGGAGTCCATAAGTCCACAGCAACTTTCTCTTGGCAGCGTCTCTTGCTTCCTTGCCTGTCTCAAGCTCATCCGTACCATTCAGATAGAGCAGCTTACCTGTTGGAGCTTTGGTATTGAAGGCAAGCTGAACTACATCCCCAGCACTCTTCCACATTGGACGATAGTTCCCGTTGGGGTTGGACCTGACGAGAATAGGAGACAGGATTGGAGCAATAAATTTGATGCCGTAATACGTTACAAGACTACCCCGCCGCGTGAGGTCTGAACTCATAGCACCAGGGTCTAAGCCAGCTACTGTGATGTTGGATAGCTGCGGATCTCGAGCGAGACGGTTCACTAGTTCATGCCTGGTGTCGTTAGATAGCAGCTCTGATAACCAGCGTTTACGGACTCACATGAGCATTACAGCACATAACTTGCTTGCACCATATCGTCGAAATCCAGTGAGCCATCCTCCGCCAGAGTCTGGCCTACTCCATTTGCCCTTTGCGAGCTCTTCTGGCCCAGGAAAAAGGCTATCATAGCCCTTAAAGCACTCCACGCCAACGTTGTTGCGTGGATCATCGATGCTTCAATCATGGTCAGCGAATGTCAGCGTCGTTGATTCACTGCTGCGTACTCATGAGACCAACTTCCGATGACAATCATTCTGCCCTTTTCTTTATCCATACTCTGAAGTAGGAGCAAAGCAAGCAATTGGTTGGCCAAGAAATTCACCTGCCATGTCATCTCGTACCCATCATCCGTCATATTCTACAACATTTAGTATATCAATCTTATAGCTTTGGAACCCACTTACAATCTGTTCATGGTCTTGGTACCCGGCATTGAGGATGAGAACCTTGATCGGAGGTAAATCTCCAGCAGCAACCCGGCGGTTGACCTCAGCTGCCATTGTTCTGACACTGACCAGTGAACCGAGATCCAAGTCGACGACATCATGTTTATGAGACTCTGGCGCTGAGCTCAAGACATTTTGGAGGCGAGTGGCTGTTGCCGCTTTCCTGACAGTGTACACGCCTGTATAGTTGCTAGCCAACTCGGGATTGTTAAGAATATTGGCAACAATGGCTGAACCAAGTCCTCCATTTGTGCCGGTGATCAGTAAGGTACCTTGAGAAGACGACATCAGGGTTACGCTCGCTGGTTAATGTATGGAGAAGAAGAAGAAGAAACTAGAGAGTCCTTTGGCTTCTCTACATGTTGAAGGGCAGATTGCACTTATACCACAACCTCTCGGAGTTAACACTGATTTCCATGCCCCATGTCTATTCGTTATTGCTGATGCATGAGCGTCTTCTACCACTACAAATTAAGACAATGATTAAAAGTACCGGAATGATCGGCAGTGTGCTATTTCCAACCATGATTCTATATACTTCTTAAATGAATCTATATGATATAAAATAAGTAAAAGTAAAATTGAAATAAAATCTAGAAGGTTATAATTTATACACCTTATAATACTAGAATTTCCATTCAAGCTAGATTTGTCTATATAAGTTAGTATTCACCGCCGCTTATTTATTTATAAGCCTCTTACTCTTGTCAGTATGGAAAAGTCGCCGAAGGGCAGGCAAAGTGATGGTTGAAGTCTGTACCTTGTTCTCGGGACAAGGGTAGGCTATGTAATCACTAATACTCCTAACCCACGTCATGATGGGTGTTCACTTTCTAAATCATGCGTCTACTGCTACTCGTGGCTTTCTGTGGAGGCATGCGGAACTAAATTCCTACACAGGAGAACTAGGGTATATACGATTACTCACAATTTGCAAGAATGAACTGGTTTGGCGTCAGGTGCCGTGGCTCTCCGTATGTATGTTGCCTCTAGTTACTAATATATACATCAAAAGCTACAGACGATCAGGAGCATCGAACATGCCGGATTGCGTTGATAAAACAACAGCGCAAATGCTTAGTAAAACAGCTCAACGGCGTCGAAGATGAAGCTGGGGCTCAGGAAATCAGCACCGGAGCTACCGGAGATAATCTCAATGGTGATAGTGTTGGAACCCTTCTTGAGGGTACCAGCAGGAATGACGGCATCGTACACCTCGCCATGACCACGGTAGGCACCACGGGTGACACCTCGCGAGTCAATCTTGACAGGGGCATCAAAGGCCTTCTTGAAGCTGCCGATGGTGACCTGGGGACGGCCGCTAGCGAAGGCAAGGGTAGTACCGATGCGGAGGGTAGCCTGGCTCGAAATAGCCGAGGGGAGGTTGAACTTGACGGTGACGGGGTTGTTGACAGCCTTGAAGATGGCCATCGGGAAGTCACCGACGGAGCTAGAGCCGACAGTGTAGGTGAGGGGACCCCAGCTGGCCATTCGCTTGTCACTAGGGTGCATGCGAAGCTGGTTGGCAGCGTTGCGGAAACCCTTGGGCTGGCCGTCCCAGTCACCAATGCGGAAGACGGAGGTGTGCTTTCCGGTGGTGATGTCCGAGTTGGCAGCGATGGAGGAAGAGGCGGTGTTGCCGGCAGAGACGCTGACGCTCTTGGAGGCGACCTTGAGCTCACCCTGGTAGAGGACCTGGGTGTAGGTGCCGGGAACCATAAAGGGAGAGGTGAAAGCGCCGTTGGACGAGGTGTAGACCCAGTACTGGAAGTCCTTGTTGTACCAGTGGACGACACCCTGGAAGCCGGACTGAACGCCAGTGGCAGTACCGCTCACTCGGCCGCGTGAAGAGTCGGCAGTGTAATTGGGAATGGATAGGTCCTTGAAGAAGGTCATGTCAACGTCCTTGGCATTGGGGACACCGGAGCGGGAGAAGGACAGAGCATAAGGGCCGTGGAAACCCTGGCGGAACTCCTCGGTCTTGGCGTGGCCAGAGTTCATGTAGAAGGTGAGGGCACTAAAGTCGCCGTTGTTATTGGAGTTGATGTCGCGGAAGAAAGGACCGCCGGAGCTCTTCTCGTAAGAGCGCGAGGCGTGAGCGACCATGCAGGCGTGGACATCCTTGGCGCTGCTCTGGAAGCACCAGACATCGTTGTCGATGAAGCGCTCAGACGAGTAGAACTTGGATCGCGTCTGGCCGTTGACATTGAAGACATCGGAGGCCTCAATAGCAGAACCGCCGGAGGTATTGGAGACCTCGCCAAAGGGGATCTCGTTGGGCAGCTGGGAGCGGTCGAGACGGGCAATGTAGCGCAGCTCACCAATGGCGGGCTGGGAGTTGGTATCGGTGGCCATATAGACGACGCTCTGGCCGTTCTGGACAACATAGTAGTGTGTCAGGTCAAAGTTACCCGACTTGGTAGTACAAGTGACCTTGATGTATTTGTCTACATCTGAATTAGCACTCTACAACATGATAGCGGTTTTTTCTCTCTCTTGTGCATACTGTTGAGAACAGTAGACTTGACAGTAGCCGAGCCAAGACCAGACGCGATGTGAGAGGTCTGAGACTTGTATTGGTACTCGGCACCACGGTACTTGATAGAGTTGATGGAGCAGTCGCTCTTGCTGACGGTGATAGAGAAGCCGTTGGAGTTGCCAGAGTCGACGACGAGGCTGTTGGGGTTGGACGTGACACCGAAGGCTGCCAGAGCCGGGGCGGCGCTCATGAGAGCGCCGAGATACTTGAGGCTGACCATTTCTGCGATAACCAGATCGGCAAGTAAGGACAGTAGAGAAACCCAAATTAATATAGTAAAAAAATAAATTAATAATAAAGCTAATGAGGGACTGGAAAAGCGCTTTAGAAGAGCAAAAAAGTAATTATAATAAGTGTACGATGGCAAAGACGAGTATATATGCACCCATTGCATGATTGGCGTAGGGGTCCTGACAACACTAGAGATGTAATGACACAGAGCCGCTGATTGGAGGAGAAACAGAAAATGTCGTGATGTCGGAAGAATGCTGAAACAAACACTAGCTTTGATCATTATCACCGGAGCAGAAACAGAGAGATGCCCATGCTCTTAGGGCCGAGGTCTCGACCTTTGACAAGGATGATTCCTCGCAAGCGGGCGATTCAACCCTTAGGATGCCTATAGACCGGGCTGTATAGCTTGTTCGTCCGGTTCTCTTCTCGGTAGTGTTGCACTGAGTCCCTCTCTTGGGTTGATGTGATTTCCGGATCTGGTATCATCGCGAGCTGGTATTGGTGGGTATCTCAAGGGTTCATGAGCGCTGTCCACCTCAATGCGACCCTTGCTGATCATCCTCATATTGCCAGTGTGTGAAGAAGCAAAATTTATTCGCATAAGTTATTTACTGTACAATTCTGCCTGTAATAAATAAAGCTCTACCATATCTTGGTAGAAACTCCCTGTAAGCTTGTAGAGAGCTCTTGAACCCCTAATTCTAACCTGAAGCGCCAGTACTGCTGTCACCATCATAAGCCCCTTAGGGCCCTAGGCTATAAGCCTAGAACCAACCCCCAGGATAACCCACAGCCAAGCAAGGGTCACCACGGTAGTCCCGCTAGCTGAGCCCCTTGATCCCATGCTCGTACCACCATCACTCTCACTCCCATCGCCATTCTCACTATCCCTCTGACCATTTGCCAGTCCATCTCGCTCAATCCGAAAGTTGTAATCGTCAGTGTACCCCGCCGGCACACATTTTGTCCCCTCGGCCATGGCCATCTTGACCGACCATTGTCCGGATGCACATCTCTGGAACGAGTTCGTCATGCAGTGCCATTGGCCTTCTGTGCTGCATCCAGAGCCGACTTTTTCGTCGCGTCGGGTTATTGTGCTATGGGTGTTGTCCAAGTTTGGTAATGCCAGAACCAGGCAAGTGAGGAGTAGAATAACTACTGCTATTGTTGCTGGTAGTTGAAGAATAGATGCTGGACGCATTTTGACTGGTTCCTGGTGTAATTGATCTTCCGGGTGTGATCGGCGGCTTCGGAGACGGAGCCGGCGTTGTGGGGAAGCGGACCGAAGCGAAGGAAATAGACCGCTCTTATTCAATTGTAGATCTCTGTTTCACCTTCAATGCTCTGGAAGAGAACTTAGAATCTAGAAAGAGGGCTTTAAATACAGTCTCTCAGAAACACAGACTTTTAAACGCATATCTCCTTTTATCATACCGCCTCACATCTCCTTGGCTTGGATGAATTATTGCTGCCCAGCGTGGGTCAGGTCCCGGACGTGGATCCGTCTCATTGGAGTACTCGAGAAGGAAAACAAGTGGCAACGGAGAGATGGCTCTGGGGAATGAGGCTCGAGGCCCATCACAATGCGTGATTTCATGTAGGGTTTGGGGACTTAGCTGTGATGAGTCTTGTATAGGGTTGAGTTGAGTTGGGCTTTGCTACCATGGGATTGTGATTTGATGTTGCGACTTCTAAGTTGGACGAGGACTTGTGGTAGTACATGGGCCAATCAAAGATAAGGCGAGCATTCTCTGACGACTTAAGACATACAGTACTTGGCATGGATTAATCGTCCAATCATGACACATAATTCTGGATGCTTTTTGCTACGCATCATTGCGTATCTTGAGCAAAAATTGATTTGGATGTAAAAAGAGACTAATTGCAGTGCAAGAGCAAGGTCCAGTCTTGCATTTCAAGTATAAACTAGTACAGACTCAAAGAAATGATTGAAGATTTAAAGTCGTCCCAAACTCTCCTGATCAAA
Organism: Fusarium continuum; assembly: GCA_013184455.1. Classification (NCBI taxonomy): domain Eukaryota; kingdom Fungi; phylum Ascomycota; class Sordariomycetes; order Hypocreales; family Nectriaceae; genus Fusarium; species Fusarium continuum. The sequence continues at coordinate 5,731 of JABCKB010000665.1, read as the reverse complement.
GAAGTGAATTGTCGTTCTGCCCAGAGAAATAAACCAATCACCCCTTCTCAACGGCCATCAAAACCTTCACTTCTTTGCCAACGCTGAAGTTGAAGAAATGCAACTGAGCGAGCACTGCCGTAAGCTCCACACTCCTGTAGACTTGTGATAATGAACACAAGATCAGGCAAACTCCACCGCATTGGCAGTCTTAGCCTCCCGAGCCTTGATCTTTCGAGCCCGCTCTCTGTAGAACATACAGGCGACCCCAAGCAAGGCAACGAAGAGAACAGAGCCAATCATGACTCCGCCGATAATGACCGCCTCGTTGCGGGCGGCGGTCTTGCTGGCAAGAAATTTGGGGTAGCTGTCGGGGCTGTGGACGCCGGTGAAAGGATTGATGGTGGAATCCATTGGGACTGCTGCTCTTTGTACCAGAAGCGTGGTGTTAGTGACGTTTCTGAGGTGCTGTTAGTATCCCGTAGGATTTCGTGGCAAGGGATCACTAACAATATAGATATTGTAGAAAGCTGGTTAAAGATCGGAATAGTAAGACTTGGCAAGTTTCTTGATTGCTTGCTCCAGGCTTGAAATTGATGAAAACAAATGGAATTGGGCTTGCAACTTGTTCTTCTGTGGAATCGCTTGGTATTTATCTTGAATCATAAGCTCACGGGCAATCTATGAATTGCTGCCGTTTCGTATTGTTCCTCAAACATGTGGGTGTCTGTTTCTCAGGGCTGTTTTGGCCCTTTGTTAATGCCCGTATCAAAACTATTTCTGCAAAATTGGCATCTTTTGTTCGCGCAGCGGGGTGATATATCATTTTAGTAGGTAGGTAGTCATAAAAAACACATCCTCAGGTGCTGCCGTCAGATTACACATGGTCTAGCAGGGTTCAGCTGATTTGTCTACGCAACTGGCAAGTTTCACGCTTTGTTCAATAGTAAACAAAAAGTTTTAGGAGATTTGTATTTAGTGGTATTACTCATTACATGCTGCAATACGTCCCAGCGCTTGGTCCGTTTGCCTCGTTCGCTGGGTCTATCAACTGTGCCGGATGCTAATACAAGGAATCCCTTGTAATGCCATGCCATATGCCCTTCCTGTTCGCCATGCTGCTTACCTTTTTCCCATTTCCTCCGCTGAATACGTGCCGGAATCATCAAACCAGTGACACGTTAACTTTTCGCAAATCATTTGTAATCAAATCGACAAAACTGTGCCGTTCCAGGCCGGGTATGAGGTATGCCATGCACCATCGGCCTGTGTTTCCGAAGGAGAAATTGGCTTAGGGGTTCCATCTTGAACGTCCAAAGTAGTGGTGGTAGTAGAAGTGAGAAGAGTCGTAGGCGCAACAGGGGGTACATAGGGTACAGCGACGGTAGACCAGGATTCACCCTGAGTTGCAGGGCTATCAACAAAGGTCTCTTGTGAGGGAATGGGCGCCACTGGTGAGTCCGGTGAAGGGAGTGTAGTTTCTTCGGGAACTCCAGCACTGTGGCTTATTTGAGTGAGAAGTGTAGTCGGGTTAAAGCCTGCAGCTGAGCTTTCAGTAGCAGGAGGAGGCTGAGCGACTGTCTCAACGGGTGGAAGAGGGTCAGTGTCGCAGGTAGTCGATGGTGTTTCGATGGTCTGAGGGGATTCAATAGTGGTGGGTGATTCGGGCTCAGGTTTGGGCTCAGGTTGAGGCCTAGGCTCGGGCTGAGAGGTGACGCCTGGAGCAGCGGCAGAACTCGAAGGCTTTGATGTGCTTTGAATTGTCGGCTTTAGTTTATCGGTAGTAGTATGAGCTTCCTGTGTGGTCGTCGATTTCTGAGATGCCTTGGGTTTAGAGGCGCTAGGTTGAGGGACAGTGACGGTCTGAGTAACTGGCTCGTCGTCATCCATGTTGATAATAGAGACGGTAGTAGGGACAGCCTTGGTGACAGTTTTCCCGGGAGCTGTGATTGTACTAGGTTTTTCTGTTCGAGTAACTACCTCCGTGACAGGTTTTCGTGTCTTGACCAAGGTCTGGATGACGGTCACGATGCCATCTCCATCCTCGTCGCCACTACCACCTCCATTACCGTCACCACTGCTGCCGTTCCCATCCCCGCTTCCGAGACCATCCGAGGCAGGGTCATCGTCGCCAGGTTCCAAAGGGACGACTGAGTATTTTGGCTTGGCTGCGGCTTCACGGAGCACGATTCTGGGTTGAGGTAGTGCAGAGATAGTTGTGTAAGAGGCAGAAAGAGTCAAAAGAAGGGGGATGAACCCGCGCATCTTGGTGATGCTATTTTGCTAAACAAGGTTTTCTGTGTTCGGAAGGTGAGGTGATATGAAGGGCAGAAATATTTGCGTGGTGGTGTTTTTATGTGCTTGCAAGATGCTGGCACTGGCAGCTAATAAGAGACCATCAAGGGCGAGCTGGATTTGGTGACTTAGGAATAAGAGACCCAAGTTGATTCTTACTTGCAGGTAAAAAGACAAGAGAAATTTGCACAAACCTAGGGTGTCTTTGGAATAGTTTTATCATTACGGATAACTGCAATTGAGATGGCTGGTGAACTCTTCATCCCTGGCATGTTCCTAAGACGAGAAATTCATGGTGGTTGGCGTGCAAAAAAAACCCGCTAGCATCGTCTGGCCAGGAACAATCGGGGGGCTCGAACGTTGGCGGTTCTAGCAAGCGAGGTCACCAACCACCTGCCAAGGTTAAAGATGAGCCCTGATTGGCTGGCTGTCTTTAGAAGTGGGCTTGACGTTATCTTAGACCCCATCTCATACCTGCAAAGCATTTGCGGGGCCCTCCAAAAAGAAATGCGAATCAGTAGGTTCAAGACAACACCTGTTATAGTTTAATCTGCTTTTTTCACTTTCCGCTCCCCCTACGTTCAATCTGCCGAGGCACTATGATGGCGACTCGAAGTCGACTTGCGCGTTTCCGTGGCGGTGGAGTGGCGCTCCCGCCCCGGAGTGGCTGGTGTACCTGTCCGAATCCGGTAAACTCCAACAACCAAGGTTGCTACTAGTTAGAGTTAACCAGCAGAGCAAAACCGGACCCATGATCAGTGACTGTCGCAAGTCCGAGCGTGTGATGTGATGACGACTCGTCCGAGCTTGGCGAGCTCTTGTTCCCCGCGCACAGTCGACAGACTCAGCCTCAAGAGATTGCCATTCTGCCGGGAATAGTCGATAAGAAGTGTCTCCGCATACTGTGTCGGTTCCCATTCCTGCCATGCTACCATGCAGCAGAAGCGGGTCAGGCATTCTTCTGTCATCTTGACATTTCTCACATCGTTCCTCGGGGATGGTTGTGGCGGACTACGGAGTACATGATATCTGAATCTCGTCAGCATTGACCAGATGCTTAAATTAGTGTGCTCCTCATAAGGCTGGTCACTCCGGAGAGGCAAAAACAAATTAACGAGACGTTTCTGTGTGGTATGGATGACGTTCCACCCCGATACTCGGACTTGGGATGTTGGCTGTTGGATTGGACTGGACTGCTCCGCCTCTCAGGCTCTCAGCAACCCACATGGGTCGCCTTCGTTCTAAGGTAGCGCCTCAGGGCTGAGCAGCAGCTGCGCGTCTCTCATGAGCCCAAGGCAAGTCAAGGTACCATACCTTCCTTACCTTGGCCTGCTAGATCTTAAATAAGAGTGCCTCGTGCCGATTTGATATTACCTTGCTTTCCATTTTCTATTCTGTCAACATCCTCCCGTCCACCTACTCCGCTTACACATAGCCCATCCTCCCCCTCCATCACCCCGCAGTACAAAATTTGACATCACATCACATTACAAAGACAACAGCAATTCGAAACGCCATGTCTTACCAAGGTTACGGTGCCCCCTACGGCCGTAAGTATTCATTCCCCTTGCTGCCGTCAACAGGTCTGACTAGAATACCTTAAAGAGCCACCGCCGCCGCAAGGTTATGGTCAATATCCTCCTCCCCAGCAAGGTCATTACCCCCCGCCTCAGCAGCCCTATGGCGGGTATCAACAACCTCCTCCTGGACAATATCCTCCCCAGCAAGGCGGATATCAGCAGCCTCATGGTCACTATCCTCCTCCTGGCGGCCCTCCTCCACCCCAGCAACCCTACGGTGGCTATCAGCAGCAACCTCCTCCTCCGCAGCACTACAACGCGCCGCCCGGCCCTCCGCAAGGACATTACGGCGCTCCTCCTCCTCATCAGCATCAGCAACCTTATGGTCAACCTTCTCCCGCGCCTCCTGTTCAGTATGGCGCGCCTCCCCCTCAGCAATACGGTGCGCCGCCAGTTCAACCCACTCCGCCCTCACTGGGCTACGGACCGCCTCAGATCATCCAATGGGACGGTACCCCCGATGCTGATGCTCTGCGCAAGGCCATGAAGGGTTTCGGTACTGATGAGAAGGCATTGATCACCATTCTGGCAAACAAGGACCCCCTGCAGATTGATGCGATCCGGTCCGCGTACGAACGAAAGCATCGCCGCAAATTGGTCACTGACATTCAGAGCGAGACGAGTTCATGGTTCGAGAAGGCTCTAGTCTCGTTAGCCCGTGGCCCACTCCTGTCTGATGTGCACGCTTTACATGAAGCAATGTCTGGGCCTGGAACCAAGGAGCTCGTTCTCAACGACGTTCTTCTTGGACGATCAAATGCAGACCTCAAGGCCATCAAGAGCGCGTATTACCAGACATTCCACGACAAGCTTGAGAATGTAGTCAAGGGTGACCTGAGCATGAAGACCGAACGGCACTTCATGATTGTTCTCGGCGCTACAAGAGCCGAGGACTCTGCGCCAGTGGACCCCCGACAGGTTGACGACGATGTTATGCAAATCTATAAAGCTACTGAGGGCAAGATGGGTACCGATGAGATTCTTGTGTGCAGTATTCTTAGCACAAGGAACGACAATCAAATACGTGCCATTGCGCATACTTATAAGCAAAAATTCAACAAGGACCTTGAAAGGGTCATCAAGAGTGTAAGTTATGTTTCCCTGCTGTCCCTTATATCACTTTCTAACATAATTCAAGGAATTCTCTGGCCATATGGAAGATGCTCTCCTCTTCCAACTACGCAACGCCACAGACAAGTACATGCATGCAGCCAACCTGCTCGAGGATTCGATGGCCGGCATGGGAACCAAGGACCATCTCCTCATAGCACGAACAATTCGCTACCATTGGGATCGCAACACTCTGAACAACGTCAAGGCTGCCTACCAGCAACGGTATGGCAAGAGTTTGGGTAAACGAATCCAGGCCGAAACATCGGGCGATTACCGAAAGACGCTGCTGGCAGCAATTGGCGAGCCTTTCTAAGGATGAAACGTAAAGAAATAAGGGGGCAGACTTCCCACCTGTTTAGATGGACAAGAGATGGAATTGAGCTCCACAGCCTCTCACGGGCTATGCTCAATATGATGAATAGGCGTTTGGGGTTTTCTAACACTTTGGCAATGCGTTGTTATGAGTTTTGGACGTTCTCTGTGGAGTATGAATTAAGATACCAAGTACGAATTAAAGAGTTATTTTAGGTATTGATACGTTCAAATGCTATCAGTGTACCTTGCATATCAAAAACTTGCGTCGAAGTAGATACACATAGCTGATTAAAGAACACGATTATTAATAGTATATATGTCTTATTTTAATTAGCGTGAGAGCTTAGAAGTATGCGCTTAGTACATACAGTGCATATATTACTTTTAAGCTTTCTGCTTACCTGCTCCTGAAATCTAAAACAGTAGCCTTTTTATAATATATTACAACA
>JABCKB010000664.1:0-34538 GCA_013184455.1 Fusarium continuum | reverse complement strand
TGGCTAAAGGGGGGCTATGGCCAAAGGGGGGGCAGTCACGTTATAAGACAATGCTGATGAAAATTAGGGCATGAGCAAGAACATTGTTAAGAAGGGCAATTTGGACGGTCCCCTGCTCTTGTACAACCGCTCAACTCAACGAGCCACTGACTTCAGCGCCAAGCTTCCTGAAGGCAAGACTGAGGTGATCAGCTCTCTCGCCGATGGGGTCTCTAGGGCAGATGTTATCTTCTCGTGCATTGCCAACGATGAGGCTGTACAAGAGACTTACAAGACACTTCTCGAGGGCGACATTAAGGGCAAGCTTTTTATCGAGAGCTCAACTATCCACCCCGAGACAACCGATGTCCTCGCAAAGGACGTTATAGCAAAGGGGGCTGAGTTTGTCGCTGCACCTGTTTTTGGTGCTCCTGAGATGGCCGATGCTGGTATGCTTGTCGGTGTGCTCGCTGGGCCTGCCGCCAGCGTTGCAAAGGCGAAGCCGTGGTTCAAGGGCGTGACGTCCAGGGGGGAGATTGATCTGTCAGATCAGCCATACAGCAAGGCTTTGACCCTTAAAGTCCTTGGGAACACGTTCATCCTGAACATGGCCGAACAGCTCGCCGAGGCACATGTCGTGGCGGAAAAGACGGGTCTTGGCACTGAACCTATTCACCAGCTTGTCGAGTCCATCTTTGGAGGACCCTATGCCGACTATAGCAAGCGCATGCTTAGCGGTGACTACTATACGCGTGACGAGCCGCTTTTCGCAGTCGAGCTTGCGAGGAAAGATGCTAGACACGCAATGAGCTTGGCTAGGTCTGCAGGTGTTAAGCTCCGAAATGTTGAGGCTGCTGATGCGCACTTGGCAATGGCGTTTGACCACGTCGGTTCATCGGCAGACATGGCTGGAATCTACGGAGCGGTTCGTAAGGAGTCAGGCCTCAAGTATGAAAATGGTGCTTAGGGACCTTGACATGTTAGGTTCAATAAAAAAAATAACCATGTGCAACTTATCATAGGTACAGCAAATCGCGTTGTTAAAATGCATCGGGCTGCCCTTCAACTTGACGAAGGCAACTGCTCGTGATTAATTCCATATATGACCATGAATAGGATTGTTGTTGTTCATATACATGCATATATATCTCATCATGAAAAGGCATACAATGTACATCTAAACAAGACCGGCGGATCGTGTCGTCTAGATACGATGGTCTAGGGTAGGCACAAGGCAAGCTCGGCTGACTCAGCTCGGACACTTCTGTTGCCATTCAGTGGTGCAATCGATCTAACGTTAGTAGCAAGCTCTCAATCATCGCCGAAATCAATCTTCGAGAAAGCCACGCCAACTGCAAACCCGACATCTGCAATCGCACGAACTCCTCCATTCCTCCAGACGAAGCTCTCCTGCCGGCGGGACCAAACTCGAAGCGCAATAATCATGGCTCAAGGGTAAGCAACGACGCTCTCCCCTGCTAACGACGCGTGGAATGTCTAACGAAAGCGCAGATACGCCGTCTTCATCGGCCTCGTTGTCATCGCAGCCCTGTGCGTGGCGTCGTGGTTCCTCGCTCCCAAGGGCGAGAACCAAGTGTTAGTTTATCTTTTTCTGCCGCCGCGGCTCGTCGTTGGCCGTTCGCGACGCTATTCAGCTGACCCCGTTCTTGCTACAGTCTCTGGCGATCATCTGCCATCCTGGCCATCGTGAGCTGCTATCTCATGTGGGCTATTACGTTCCTCGCCCAACTGCACCCCCTTATCGCGCCGAGACGAAGCGGCATCCGAGAAGAGTACCTCGATTAGACACATTTAATATTCATTGGGGAAGAGCTGGAAGGATGGAAGGGACTGTTGCGAGGATGCGCGTGTAATTTTACGATGTTGGACCTTTAACACTCATACTGGTATTGTTATTTTGTTACATACGGAGTTGGAATGTCTGTCTTATCAAGTCAAAGATGCGCTTTGCAGATAACACCCCTTTTCGAAAGGTATATCGTGAATGCCTGGCCAATGCGAGTGGTCTTATCCTACCGCGAGTCGACCTGCCCATTCCTTCGCATATATCAACAGTGCCCAGAGTGCTTTGCCGTCTGCCGCCACGCCGCTCTCACCTATCGAGTCAACGTCCGCGAGACCAGCAGCGTGGAGAACAGCGCGACCCACAACCCAGCGCGAAGCTGCCCCTGCGATGGCAAGCAGGCATGCTGTTATGTAACCGCAATCGAGGAGGATACGTAGGGCTTCGACATTGTTGGCCACGACGGCCCAGCCAAGTGAGCGAGCTGAGGCGGGCACGTCATAGTCCCAAATTACCATAAGGATGGGGAACAGCTTGGTAGACGATGATACCAGGAGGGCCGTGGATACCGAATTAGGCCTCGTGTACTGAGGGAGGATGCCCAGAAGGTTGAGAGGAGAGAAGGCGGATGATGTGAGGAAGCGGATGCTCACATGGAACGCTGCTGTGGAAAGGGCGCAAAATATGACTATGGCCAGAGTTAGTCTGCCATGCTTGGGAATTACTTCAAGAAGGGGATCTTACGGAAAAAGACATATTGAAAGACAATGGGCTGCTGCGCTAGTTTGCCTAGATTACTTGCCCCTGGTACGGCATCAGGCACCGTCTGCTGCTCCAACCGAGCCCATGTCAAGTACACGTCGAAGAGAAGCAGAAGAATGCCCAGGCGAACAACGGAGGGCTAAAGCGTTATCAGCAAGACCTCTTTACTGCTCACATTTCTCATGACTTACATCTAAGCGATCATCGTCGCGCATCAAAGTATTGTATAGCAAATGCCGATAAACCTGTCACATTTAGTACCCTGAGATCTGGGGGAAGGATAGAAGAACGAGTCTACCTGAGGCTTTATGAGCACCAAATCAATAAACAGCACGACAAAGTCATGCTCGACATACTTGTCGCAGAAGCGGCCGCAGTTGCGACACACAGTGAGTCGGATATTGTGCCCGCTGGCCTTGTCCCCTGCGCCAGAGTATTGCGTCCAGAGCGTCTTGACAGGGTGTCTGCATTCAATGCAGATGGGCATATTCGCGGTGAACCGTGAGATTCTATGAACGCCCGACTTCTATACGATGGTTTGTGGCTGGTGCAGTTCACTAATAAGTCATCCTTTTCAGTAAGAGCAAGTCATGGTGTTGCAAGCTGACACGCAGTCTAACCGTGGTCGGGATTGACGTGGGGATAAGTACGGAGCAAAGTCACGATACGCGCTAATGAGATAGCGGACGACAGGCGTTGCATGCAACCCAACAGACACTGTAACCAGCACCAAAGTCAATACAGGACATTGTACTCCGTATCCGTACAAAAGCCAATTTAGATATAGTATGTAGCGATCGGTAAGCTATCCTTCTTTAAATAGGTATGCTACATAGACTTTTTCTGTTACTAGTCAAGTTCAGTTGCTTTGCTATAGCTTATGCAATATCAAGTATCCTGAAGAATCGCGAATGCCTCCCAACGCCTTGCAGCTTAAGACTATAGTAGTTTCAACATGCAGTCCTCCAACAACTAACGCCTCTGTTCTCAACCAGCCCATGAACATCTATGTGATATTCAGCAGTCAATCCCTCGGCCGAAGCTCTACAGCCCTTTAGTCATCTTTACCACCCTTGGCCACCATTCGTCCTCGAACACCTCCCTCACCTTCGCTTCGACTTCTGCTCTTAATCTGTAGCGATTCCATTAGGCTGGTCGGTGGCCCCATTGAAGGTCCTCCATCATCACTGCCGGTATCCGTCAATTCTATCAGATCCCCATTGCGCTCAGGTCTGCCCTCGGGTAATCCACGTATCCTATCAAGTTGCGAGCTTGGCTTGCGTGAAAGAGCCCCCCTAAGCCAGGTCTCTACAGCTGTGGCCGCCTTGTCTAGCCCATTACCTTGCTGCGTTGAGCTAGCATCCTGTCCTTCTCCTGATGGGTTTTCAACTATGCTCGACGATTCCCCTGATTTGAAACCAAAATGTGCTGTTTCTGAACCCATGACAGACATGGAGGGCACACCCTCCAGAGTGAGTCCAGGTAAATGTTTCTTGGTCCACGTAGTAAGGTAATCCTTGTCTGGACCAGGGGCCCGCGTGCTCATGCCCATGGAACCGACGCCTCCAGGCCGGCGCATCCAGGCAGGTAAAGTTTCACCACCCTCGCTGATCGCACCCCGTCCCGGGCTTGACACAACTGTACCTGAAAGCTGGGGCCGGTGACCAAGGGAGCTCTGACGACGGGACGATGTGCCCGCAGATCCGGGCGGATTGCTGTACAGGTCAAGACTTTGCCGAGGTGTCGAGAAGCTCGAGACAGTCCTAATACTCTTCTTCCGCCTCGGCGGAAAGTAACCCATAGCATTCCGCGCAACTCGCGCAATCTCCACTGGCTGTGGAAATGAGTCAATTTTCACCCATCGCACATGCGTCCATGGTCTCTCTTCTTCCTCAGTCGGTTGTGTTGCTGACGGTGTTCCGTTTGAGGGCCGGCCGAAGAAGTCGTCGTGAACGACTGACGAGCTTTCTTCAGCAGCCGGTGTCGGAGCAAGCAAATCGACACCATGTGAATTTTGCCATGAAGGTGGATCGCACGGGCGTCCTCTGATATCACAGGCGTCGACCGGAATTGTGAGCCACTTGCGTACCTGTACGCTATCTCGTGTCCAGAGTCCATTGGCCTTCCTGAAAGCATCCTCCCGACACTGATATCTCAGGATTAGGCCCGCATAAGTATCACTGGGTTCCACCTTGTGAATGTAAACCAAGTACTCTAGAGGCTGAGGCGTAGGCTGTTCTGGGGCAAATTCGTCGGAGTTGCGGCGTTTATGTTTCCCACTGACGTCGAGCCCCCCATTAACGCCATCGTGGCTCTCCAGTACCATGGCTCTCTTCGCGGCCTTGAGGGCGGCCTCACGCTCTGCCCGTGAGCCAGCGCCCACGTCATTCAGACCCGGTTCTTTAGGAGGTGAAGGGCCCCAAGCACCAGCTGTCTTCTTCGAACCACTACTACCAGAAAACTCCCTACCCCAGGCCCCAGGTCGAGAGCCTGCTCGATTGTGGGACTGAGACCTCCTGGCACCGCCATTGTCGCCCGATATAAGAGAAGATGTGAACCCCTGAATCGAAGCCCAGCTTTGCGTTAGCGAATCGTTGAAGAAGTTCGTCAGGTTGGCCGCGCTATTGGTGCGGTGAGGACTGGCGCCGCCTCTTTCTGAGGGAAGAGGACTCGCGGAGCGACTATCGGCAGGGCTCAAGGCTGATAAGAGGCCGTAGCTCCGCGCAGGAGATGGAGAGGTAGTGTCGTGAACATTGAGGTTGCGGCCGCGACGGGAGCGGCTTGCTTCGCGGGAAGTAGCAGTGTCACTATTGTCGTCGAGGGTGCTAACGAGACGTCGATTTCGTGGTCGGATAGAGGCGGAATCCGAGGAGTGGTTGGCAGGTGCAAGGGCCGATGAGGACCGGTGCGGCGAGGGCCGCGCAGAGCGTCTTGGTTCGGTCATGATAGTCGCCAACTTGGCGACAGTAGATATTCTCTGCTTGTGCAGGTGCGGCTTTGCATCAGTGCGTGGCACTTATGGCGCGGCTACCAACGTCGTAGTCGCAATCATTCAGCCGGGCGAGATGTATCAAGGAGATGGTAAGGGTCGAGAAGGCGAGATAACGAGGCGGAGACGGAGGACGGGAGGGTCCCCCAAAGGATCCTCAGTCGCTAGCGGAGACGATGAGTAAGACTAAACAGGGCCAATGCTGCTGGTGTTTATGTCGAATCTGCTCCTTACCTGCCCTGATCCTAATGGATAAGTGATTTGAGCTGTTGTGGTATGGCCTATGTTCTGTCGTGGGATGTGATTGAGGTGGTCGTTCTTAGGTAGGACTAGGTTGCTTCGGCTCGCGCTGGACCCGCCGAACTCAAGGAATATAGGTGTGCATACAACAGTATCACCTAGTAGCTAATGCCAAACAGGGAGTACCCCAACAGCCCAAGTAATAAAGTACCATCCATACCTTGGATGGCTTGGTGCGTAAATGATGCAAGCGGCCGTGACTTGATCAACATCAGTTACATCCGGCAATCCATTCCAGCATCAGGAACCTTGTCTAGACGGAAAATCGACAAAACTCCAAGCCTTATTAATAGCGCATATAAATTCATATTCCATTTAGTTGCATGCAAAACGACATGTATGTATTTCAAGATGATTATGCATAACCAAGTACTACCTATGTCTAGCGGGTCAATATGGAGGCCGCGTGGAGGATAACTACAGTACTTGATCCACGTCCTTCTTTAACTGCTCCGGATTGGTCGCAAAATCTAGCCTAGCGTCACGGATAAGACACAACCCCACTAACCAAGGCGGTCGTAGCCCCTGAGAACTGTCCCCCAAATCCCCTGAAAACCCTTCCAGAAGACGTCAATGCCATCCCGTCATGACCCCTCCCTGCCCTCCAGCTTCGAAACCATAGGCGATTTTAGCCACCCGGATAGTGTATTGCGTTTAAGTTATTCATAGCGACACATCTAGAGCATCTTTTTTGCAAAGAGTATGCGTATTGCCATATGAACGATGTTATCATTCTATCCGGAAGAAGCCAGATTGGGTTGACTTGGCATTGCCGCAGACAACTTTGGACCGTTTGGATGGCAACTGTAACTACTGACATCTCGTTCTAACCTCGTGTCCTGGCGTAAGGTTTCTATCCTTGCCATGTCTCAATGCCGCAACAAAAGAACCTGTTTCCAGGTTCCAGACCCCGGATCTCCTCCAAGGGGCAGCCAGAGACACTATTAGCCTATATCTGCTCATTAAGCCACTCAGCTATGTCATGAAGCCGCAGAGGGTTAGGCATGGATCGGTCCATCGCTTCCGCAACCGAGCCATGAGCTTATTTGTGTTGATTTTATAAGACGGGATTCGGCGTTGACGGCTACCTCTTCTGGTATTCAGTTATGTTCGTCTTCATCGTTCAGCCCAGCGGCATGTCAAGATTGATGTGATTGGGATCCGTCCCGTTGATGCCAAAAAATTGGAACCTGAGACACGATATCAGTCAACGATGCATCAGCCCGACGTAATAAATTACTTACCAGTCCTCTACATTGAGCGTCGTCGGGACAGCTTGACCTGGCCCTGACGCAGTGCTCCAGCTATCTGGACTCTGACCTTCTGGCAAGTTTGAGTCGAGGTTTGGCTGCCACATATTGGTATGCCCTTGGAAACCTTGAGGCAGCATTCCGTTTCCTCGCTGTTGATACTGTCCTGCTTGTGGATTGTGCATCTCACTCTGCCCATTACCTGGCGGTATCGAGCCCATAGCATTATGGCTGAGGTTGGAGTGTGTCTGTGTTGGTGACAAGTTGGGGAAAGCTGGCATGGCAGCACTATCCGGGAATAACTGATCCGGTTGGAAGTTTTCCCAGAGGGACTGCGACAAGTTTGGAGAGTTTCTCGTCACCAGATAGAGATCTGGAGGTGTTGGTGGTACGGAGAAGGATGGGTTAAATGGTGTTGCTGGTCGAGTTTGCGGACGTGAGTTTGTGCCCCCCATAAATGTGTCTGCTGCACTCTGTCGTGTGTTTGGTGATGTGACAGGCGGCGGTTGCATTACACTTGGTTCTACCTTAACAGCGCTGGGTGTCTGAGGTCGTGAACGCTCGTACGATTCCTGAGGTTGAGGTGTAGTCGTACCAAAATCGATGGCCATATCATCATATTTTCGCTTCGGTGCCTCCGCCTGTCGACTTTGTTGTTCCAAGTGTGAAAGGCTTTGGCGCATGTTTCGGTGTCGCTTGCCCTCGGCCCTTTGTAGTCGCTCTTCCAGCACCTTATTTCCCATGATAGATTCGAAGAGAGCATAGACCATCTTTCCAACTAGCCAGACTCGCGAAATCTCTTTCATAGCGGACATGCAGCTGCGCAGCCTGTCTTGTGTAACTTGCTGAATCGAAGGTACTGGCGACTTCATCTGATAGACATGCATGATAAGTGCAGAGAATAGACTATACACGACAAATGCTGGACAGTATCGCAACTGGTCATGCGCGGCAAGGTTTTCGACAATTGAAGTTATCATGGCCGCAGCCTGAAAAGCGATATTGCGGGAGGGATAAGGCGAAGGGTCTGGTAAGCGTGATGAACCACCTGGTGGCATATGTGCCCGATGTAGGAGACACAATGTTGTATAGTAGTTCGAATGGAGTAGTGCGGACCAGAAATGATGGCGAGGCATCTCCCAGTAGACGATTTTTGGACAGTTCTGTAGCCAGTCGGCCAAGGCCATGTCGCTATGCGTGAGATCAATAGCATTTCGTTGTCGCCCTTTAGATGCGACCGAGTACTGTTGTGATAACACCAAGCCCATAATCTCGCACAGCTTGACGTATTCAAGAAAGAACTGAACATGAGTGGGGTTTGGCGGATACTCGCTGACGCGGTCTGCCTCATCCTCAATAAAGTCGTCTTCAGTCAACATCTCCACGTCCGCATCGTCAAGATTGATATGAACGGGTCGGCCCAAAGCAACTGCCACTGAACGATCGCGAGTGAAGAGAGACCACCAGATGCGCTTCCACAGTCTTTTGTCTGCCCGGCTTAGCTGCGACTGTTCAACAGACCGGTGCATGCCCGAGCCCTGCGCAACAATTGTTGCTACACGACTCCAGTAAAAGACGTTTTTTGTGACGTCTTCCGGTCCTTCCCAGTACCAGCCCATTAATAGGAGCGATTGCACGATTGTCACACGATCGTCTTCATAGTTGGCGTCGTAGAGGGCCTTGGCACGTTTGTAGAAAGTGAGAGCAGCAGGAGTTGTCGAACCGTTGGCGTCCATCAGCTGGGGGTTGTTGCAGGCGCGAGTACCTGCGAGGAGGACGGACTGGAGTAGCAGCAACGACGGAGGGTTCTTAGGGTCTCGGTACTGTCGCATAAATCGGGTGCGATTAATCACGGGTACGATAGGATGAACCCATTTGAAGTAGGCATCGATGAGCTCGTCGCATAGCGATCGCGGGGGAAGCAAGAATGCCCCTCTTTGATGAAGAATATCAATCTCGACGTTATCAAGTTCCGTAAGTCGAGCTCGGGAGCCGCGTACGTTCTCAGGTAGTGGGTAGTGCACAACGTCTGCTGAGCCCTGTCGATCGTGAACAAGAAGAGTCAGGTTGGAGGACTCGCCAAGATATGCGACTCGTCCAGCTTCCGTGATAGGAGCACGCGTAAACTTGGGTTTCATAACAATATCGAGGTAGGTTCCACTGTCGACTTCTTCTTTACGTGCTTGAGCTTCTGTCCAGGCGGTGGGAGGAGTGCCATTGTTAGAGTGATATACCGACGGGGCTCGTGGGGTAAGTGATGCAGCAGTCGAGGGAGCCACGGGACGGGGTGAAGGGTCATCGATGCCATCGCCTCGGTCACTAGATATTAAATGAGCCTATGATTAACAATAAAACCAAAAGCGCACAAGGGCGCATCTCATACCTGTCAGAGTCCTTGTTTGTTTGGCTGCCCGAGCCCTGGGTCTTCTTGCGCTTGGGATTCGGAATGCGACACTCAATCTGGAAAGCAACACAATTGGTGCAGGGAACGCCGAGACTTGCGGCGTCGCATCGAACCTGTGAAAAAGATGAGGTCAACATTGCTACTGTTGGCGATGAAGCAAATGGCCAAATGAGTCACTCGAATTCGCGTTGTAGAAATAATAATTTACCTTTCTCGCGTGACACGTCTGTCGCAATATTTGTTAGCAACACAGCTCAAATTAGTTGCTCAGCCCAGGGAATAAATTAGAAGCAATAACTAGCTGTTGGCGGTGCCGTGATAAAGAATCATGATGAAGTGGGTTGGCGCCTACCGATGCCTCGGCTCATGTTGAGGGGACGGGGCTCTCATGGGTGACTAGGTTCGGCAGAAGACAGCGAGACTTAAAAAGGTGCTTACCTCGCATGCACGCGACGCTCGTTGCCTTGTAAAAGAACGAGTTCAGCACTTGCAATTCTATACTCAGACTGGGAAGGCGACTCACCTCCGAAAACTCACTCCGCCAGCGGATGTCGATGTCGAGGTGCTAGGAGCGGGCGGAGCTGGCGCTGACGATTGCGACTCTCCATGCTGCTGCTGGAGCTGTTGCGCCTGTGGTTGCACCTGCGGCGTTCCGCTGCCGGATGACATATCCACGTCCATGGAATCGGAAAAGTCGACAGCAAGAGATCGAAGCGAAAGGGATTGAGAAACGTCGGAGTCGGGATCGAAGAGGGGGGAGAGAACGAGTTGCGAGCGTAGGCAACCCAAGGTAAAAGGTCGTAGGTTGCGATGGCTTGCGCGCTGCCAGGGCAGGTACCGCCCAGCAGCGCCAGCCAGCCAAAAAGAGGCACTGACACGACACGGACACCAGAATACCACTAAGTTAGGCGGTAGGAGCGAACCACACCAAAACGGCAGCTCTGAAGGTCTTTCGATCTGGCAGAAGGAAATGATACCCCCCCGGTACTAGGCCCTTGACACCTCGACTGCAACTTCGAGTCTTGGTTTTGTTTCGAGTCAGGCCAAGGACTTGAAAGCGACGCACGTCGTAGGAAGGTACCGCCTCTGCGCCTGTAACACCGCCAACAACTTAGGGCAAGACAATTGCAAGCAGGCGGATACGTCGGTAGTGAGTTCCGCCGTGGGTAAGGTACTTTCGACAGCTAGCAATGGAAACGGCCGAGGTGCGTGTTAGCGGCGGGAGGGGGGTCCATGTCTAAATTAGAGATCTGCCCGGCTACCAAAACTGGTTGTCTTGGTGGGCAGGGAGTGTTAGAGTTATTGGCTTTGCAAAGAGTATCAAAGCAAGCGGTAATAGAACCAAAGCATGCCTTCATATAATAATAATAATAATAAAAATAAGAAAAGGACAGAGTTATCTTCTTCGACGACTGCAACCGAGAGGTTTCACAAGAGAAAGGAGAAGAAGAACGACGGGATCGTCGGCGATGCGCGGACTCCAGATTCTCAGCAACGGCAACCATGGTTCATGGGAAGCCCTGTAACGTCGGAGATGGTGGACGACACCTCCCCACTATCGCCCCCGTCTTTCGTTGCAAACATGCCAAACAAAGCCTACAAAGGTGCTGGCTACTCGGCGCTTAGTTCAGTTGAAGAAGGGTCCACAGCTGTATGGGACTTGTCCCGCGGTTCGTGCCAGTTGCTGATTGATACCGTATCAAGCACAATCTCCGAGAGAGGTGATGATGGCAATTGACTTAGCACGACGTGTTATTTAACGTTTTCGTGAACAAGGCCCTATTATGAGGCCAGGTAAGGACTTGAACGTGGATTCACATCAGCTGAGGCTTGGAATTGACATGCGCAGGGGATACAACATCCATGTGAAGGTTGTTGGCATTTCCATTTGTAAATAATGACTATTTGCCTTGTTGGTATCTTCCACCCGTCACGAACTTATTGGTTTGACGAGGGATGATTGGTAAGAAAAATCGTCATATGAGAGCGAATCCTTCTTATTAAACCAAGGGGTTTGAAAGCAACCTCCGGGAGCCATATCCAAAAATCATGGCTATCACGGAGAACTGCGGCGTACGCGCGTGACCCGCATCTCGAAGCGCGTGCCCGCGTTGAAGATCCAGGGAGGCGTCGCTCGTTGATTGTTTCATACCAAAAAGAGCTTGTGGATAAAATGAAATCCCCAATGGATTGATCGACACATGATAAACTGTCGTCATGGTGTTTCATGACATGTGAATGCGATTCGAGGCGTGATGGCGACGGCCCAAGTTCCCAATCCAGTTTGGTTCGTTGGAGTTGGAGCTGGAGCAGGTTTATTACAGAACAGGTCGCGTGAAAAAGTCGCGTGAAAAAGCTGGGGAAGGACGGTCAACCCGAGCCTCTTAGGACCTCTTTTTGTCTAGCCTGCGTGGCACCCATCCATAGTCCACCAGAGTTAGTTTCTCGTTTCATGGGCTTGGTGATCTTGTAGTAACTGCATGGCTAGGGTTCTATGGCGCTGGATCATTCTTTTCGCAAAGACAAAATTTTGCACATAGTAGAGTAGCACTCATCGATGTTCTGCTATTAAATCCACAGATTTTCAATGTGGCCTGTCAGTTAGTGCCGTTATCCTTTGACCTGAACTTTTCACATGTGAATTTGGTCCTTCCTGTTATGGCAAAGCCCCCGCAGAATTCGACCCACACGTCCGGGTCTCCGAATCCGTCCCCAGATTCTAACGTTAACGCGGCTGCCTTTGTAAGTGATCACGACGGATGTGCAGCCGGACAGCATGCATATTGCCAAGAGACAGTCGAGGTCGTCAGATGCAACCCCCTTCATCATCATGTCACTATGGTTTGCGGTCATCTTCCGTTAGGCTTCCTCTTCAGCCCTATCCAGCTCGATGCTGCGCCCCTGTCAGGCTGCGTCACATGGTTCGTGTTCGTGTTTTCAGTTGCCAATCAGTTAGCCAATCCTGTTGCACGTATTTGTACGGCTTTCATTGTAAGACCATTTTGTACTATACATTGTGCTATCTTCTGTAGCAAGTGTTTGTCGTAGACAGCTACTCTTCCTTGACCGCTGATGGAATCTTGCCATTCGTCTTAGCATTCGTGCCGTTCGTTGTAACTGGTTCTTCTTCCTCAACCTCGATGCCAGCAATGAATGATGCACTGACCAATTCGAGCGCCGCAACAAATACGCACAAGAAACTGGCGATAGCAAAGTGGGTGATGGTTGAACCGATTTCCAACCATGAACCCTCATCCTTAACAACCCAGAAGAAGTAGAGTGTCAAAACGTCGCTTGCTGTAAGGACGACCATGAAGAGGGCAGATGGAGCCACGCCCAATCTCTTGTTCAGCACTCCGAGGTTAGCTGATATCAAGAAAAAGGGGATAATGATCTTGAGGATCAACAATGCCCCTTGTGAAAAGGGATCGAATACAGGAATCAACCGGGATACACTTTCCAAGCTGAATGATGAAATGGAGGCAATGTTGCCTGTGCTGAAAAAGGCTGACTGAAGTAGCACCATGAAGAAGAGTGCTATCCGTGCATCCGATAGAGACAACGGCCGGAAAGTTCCTAATTCACGCTGCTGCTGCTGAGCAACAGCTGCCTCCTTCTTGGCCTTGCCTTGTGTAAAAGTGTGAGCTGCATACTCGAGACGTACCCAGGCCAGCAGAGTGATACTGAAAGCCACGTAAAAGAGACCCTCGTATGAAATTGTTAGGATGATAAATGTTGGAGCGCATGTGAGAAAAACGATCGCAAGACGATGCATGTAGTGGCTGTTAGGTTGCAGCCGATACGCCAGAGGCATTATCAGGGACACAACTAACGCCCGTCAGTATCGTATATTGATTTAGCGAGCGGAATTTTCATACCTAAAACAACCCAGCCTACTGCCTGGTTTCCCTTTGGAAGACCGAGCTTAGCCTGGAGTGAAGTAGCACTGGAGTAGGTAACAAACGTCGCGAGAACGATGAGGCCGACCTAAACGAAAATGTGAGCATTGGGAGCTTACACTGCTTGATCAAAAGAATCTTACCTGAACACCAAGGAGCGTCCGATTTGTGTGGAGACGTTTAGATTTGCTCTTGAAAGATGTGAAGTCTGATAGTACAAAGTCCTCAAGGACCAGGTACGCCAGACCGATGACGGTCATCAACCCGCCGCCAATCAGGCTATCATCATCAGTTCCTGTTATGATTCTTACGCGTGAAGGATGTGACATACATAAGAGGTATATTTTCAACCTTCATAGCGGGTAGGAGGGTGAAGGTGCTCATGGCCAAGCAGGAAAAGAACCACAATAGGCTCAGTAGCAGGTGGGAACGCAGGAATGAGATACCCAACGTCACCGGCCAGAGGGCACCCAGAACGAAAAGCCCCGTCAGAACCTCACGATGGATATATCCCAAAGCCTGCACTAGTAAGTAATAGGCTCAGGGGAGGGCAACGTAACTTACCAAGGACTGAATGACACCAAAATAAAGGACGATGTTGAAGACAAGTGCGGCAACGGCACCCCAGGACTTAACGTGGCCAAAGAGAACCTGGTATCCCCTGACTATGCTGGCCCTGCGGGCATACACCTCTTCCCAAAACAGAACTGGGAAGAACGCATACAAGTAGTATGCGGGTGGAGATTTGGAGACAATGAAGGATGAATAGAGTGCTACGAGTACTGATGAGAAGAAGACAGACCCTAGCAGAGTGCGCTGAGGAGGAATGCTTTCCTGCACCACGTACATAGTCAGGACGGTTGTGGTAGCATAAGCCATCCAACCTAAGTAGCCGACGGTAATCAGAGCGCGCAAGAATAGCCAGTCGTAAGTCTGAAGGTAACGCAATCCTTGGAGGCCGATTGTCATCAGAGCGTCTGATTCTTCAATGGCCTCCTCAAACCGGCCACCTTCAATCAAGGCGCGAATATGGGCAGTGCGTTGCTCTGGGCTGAGGTTCTCCTCACTCAATAGTCCATAGGGCTGGTATCGGAGCTCTACATTCCTCTTGTTCTCTTCCTTTACTCGGTACTGCTCGAGAATGACTTGAGCATTGACCAGCGAGGCTTCTGCCTTCTCCTTGGTGCTCGCGGAGAGAAAGTTCAGTGGAAGTTGGCCAACGCCATTTGCAGGAAACTCGGTGCCGATGAGATATGACATGAGAGCGGCGACGTCAGCTTGAGCAACATCATGTCTGCGAACATGGTCCAAGTTCCAATCTGAAGAAAGCTCATCGTGGCCTGGCGCAATGCTGTTGGGATGCAGCTCGGGAGAAGCAACTCCAGAGCCCCAGGAGATGAGAGGGGTTCTAGTGTTGTTAGGATGCCCATCACCGTGGCTACCCCAGTCTGTCATACCATGATCAGCTGTAAACACAAAAGCAGTTCGGTCGTCAGCATAGAAGTTTTCGATAAGCTCGACCATCTCCTTGACACCCTGGTCCACCACCTTGATGTTGTGCAGATATTCCTTGGAATACGGCCGGTAGGAATGGCCGGTTGTGTCGAGACCTAGAAGATGAAGGAAAAAAACTACTTTATCCTCGCGAAGGGTGGCATTGAGGGTCTCGTTCGTAGCAGCTGCGGCGAAGAAGTCCTTGACATGGTCGAATACCCAGTAATCAAGCTCAGTAGCATCCTTGGAGAAATCCTCCAGCTCGGCCCCATATGCGAAGGCGTCGACTCTACCTGGAACGGCGCCATGCTGGAACATGGGGAGAATATCCGGACTTCCCCAACTCCAAGTATGTCGACTGCGGTTGAAAACACTATCGAAATTGACGGGGTTCATCTTCCATCCTGTAGCGACGGCCGACACATCCTCGTACAAGCCAGCAATAAGAGCCACATGACCTGGTCGCGATTCTGTAGGGACACGTGTGTGGGAAACGCCAAACGTTCCATGTTCGAGGACCCGAGAGCGAAGATAGGGAGCCAGCGGACGAGGGACAAGGTCTTCATCGGACTCAGGGTAGGGCTCGGGGTGCGCTTGAAAGGCTTTGTCGGCTCGCAATCCATCACCTGGAAGCGGAAGAGGTTAGTCGAAATCGTAAATGTTATGCGCTCCAGGTTAATTTACCAACAAAGAGCACAAGCCTGTCCGCGGGTGCCTTGGGAGAGTCCTCTGGGCGCTCGACATTGAAGAGTCTCATACCCGAGACGATGGGACTAACGAAGTAGATGTCGAATATGGAAAAGATGTAGACCAGATGAAAAGCCACCGCAATAGCCATGAAGCCAATGCGACTGAAGCCAGCCATGGCGATGCGATTCAAAAGTTCAGGCGCGTAATCGCGAATATAAATGGTCTGGCTGCTCGGTGATGATTTGGTGTAAGTCAGGGGGTGGTAAAAAGGATATTCGAAATCTAACTGCGCCCAAAAATGAATGTTCCCTGAACCGGTAGAACAAGAAAAAGCTTAATTAATACAATGCAAAGAGAGAGAAAAGAATCAGTAGCTATGAACCGTCTTGGATCTAAGCAAGAGGCGAACGAGAGACGGCCTCCTAGGTATGGAGATGCGAGAGGTCAAGACACAAAACCGTGGCCAGAATTGGAATGACGCTGATGAGGGACGTGCCTGAGAACGTTCATCCCACCAAATTAGAACGAATTGCCCGTCTGCCCATCTGCAGGGGACATACGCTAGTAGCCCTGCGCTACAACCCCACCTCCAGTTGGCACCGGTTATACGTAGTTGGATCAAACACTCCCCGTCAAATGTTTAGTCAATCATTGATTGGTGTTGAATCAGATGAGCTGAGGTGATCCCCTCCGATGTATCGAAATCTCTACGATTACTTGACTGCGGATTCAAATAGCTGTTTTGACGCTAACTGTGATAATCCTACGATTATAGTTCTGTAAGGAGCACCTTGACGGATGACCTGGCAACCTTGATGAATGGTCTCGAAAGGGTAACTGCATCACCAACAAGGTTCTCATATATTAAATATTGTTAGGTATATATTATCCTCTGGCGCTACTACTAATCCATGCTCATCCAGCCGTTATTCCTCAGCTGTTCGTACACACACAACGCTCAAAATAAGACTTGGGGTATCATTAGCAACAAACACATCCTACCGCATTAACGATAATTAGCCTACTACTGCTTAGTCAAGGCTTCCGTTAAAGATTTGTTGACTCTCAAGTAGAACCTGGGCGCCTGAGATCGCGTGAAGGTGATTTCCTCGATGAGGAAATCTGGGAGCATTTCCATCAACTCCTGGTCGCGTCCGGCATCGAGTTGTGGTTGATATGTGAATTGCACATCCTCAAAGTTGTCCGAAGCCTCATCATTCTCAACTACTAGTTTGAAATGAAGGGCTGGTCCTCGTGTTAGTAAACGCGTAAAATGGTTGGGTTTGACTAAACTTACTGCCATTGCGCCCAGTTTGGATGCAGTCAAAGGTATCTTCTGTCTCTTCTTGCTTCACACCGCGCATGATTAAGCCCGTCAAATCTGCGTACAACTCTTCCTTGGCTTGCGCAATAGCGTGTGCAGCATGAGCTGCTTCCGCCTGTGCGGTGCGATTTGCTGGACCGCCGGCCTTAATGGCACTCCCTGGTACTCTTGTATTGGCATCACCCGACCTGACGGCGGCGAGTTTGGTAGAGAGCGTCTTGATTTCTGCCTTGGCTTCCGACAACGAGCTGTTCAGGTTCTGAATGGTGCCCTCTTGAGTCTTGGTCTTGGATTCGCTGGCTTCCAACTGTTTTCGGAGTTCTTCGCCCTCCTTCATGAGTGCAGTCTGCGCGGCAAGCTCGACCTTCAGCTCGGCTATTAACTTAGTAGCGGCTACTAAAATCAGCACATAGTCATCACAGCATAGCTGCTTTGGTGAGGCTTACCGGCAGTCCGCTCCTCGGCTTGTTTCTTGAGCCGGTCGAAATTTCGCTCAGCTTCTCGAACACCTACTTCACGTAGATCTCGGTGGCGCATCTCGAGGGCTTCATACTTTTTTGTAAGGTCCCCCAGTCGCCTGCGTAACGAGATATCGCTCATATCGTAACTTGCCCATGATTCATACGGCTCGCTAACAGGGGCTACGCCCACATCGTCATGTTCGTCTG
The DNA here is from genome assembly GCA_013184455.1 of Fusarium continuum. NCBI lineage: Eukaryota > Fungi > Ascomycota > Sordariomycetes > Hypocreales > Nectriaceae > Fusarium > Fusarium continuum. The sequence goes on along the minus strand of JABCKB010000664.1, from coordinate 16,975 downwards.
CTTCCGGCACGGCATCTAGTTCCATTGCGTCTTCTTGTTGCGTTTCCGGGATTTCTGCCAACGGCGTCGCGGGCTGTCGCGGGGGTCGGCCACGCCGCTTTACAGTGCTTTGCGGAACGAGTATAGACGTGTCGCCGTTGGACTTCTTCGGCCGCCCACGCGTACCCTTCTTTGCATCAGTTGCAGGGGCAGTTACGGGTATTCCTATGTCTTCAAATGTAAGTGTTTCGTCCGGAGCCCTTTGTTGGGCCTTGCGCGTCCCCTTCGTGGCGCCACCATCGATCTTGCTCGCCGTAGCTGGTTGCGATGCTGACTCAGGCACAGATGCGAGTCTGTCACTACTGGTTCGGCGCGTCGTTCGAGGTGCGGTTTTGGCCACCTTGCTAGCTGTACCAGGCGGTCGTCCGCGGGGCTTCTTTGTGGTACTCATGGTACGCGCAGCTGCTTGAAGTTCGGATTTATCGAACATATCTAGATCGGGCTCTGAATCAGAAGCCACAATCGCAGCAAGCCCTGCTGCAGGCTTTGCGCGTGCGCGTGGTGGCATTGTATTATTTTTGTCGATAAAAATCGATCAATCTGTCGCAAAAGTGCGCGCAAGACGGGCGGCAGCGGTGGCGATTTCGGAGCAATAAGTGCGACTATAAACCCCAATCTTTCAGGAACGCGCGAGTGCAGATGTATGAATGTCGATGGTGATTGTCGCGGAAATAGTAATGTTGGAGGAGGGGATAGTTCCAATGATTGGGGTCTCACCGAGATGCTTATCCATGTAAACAACTAAAGGTACCTATGTTAACTAGGTGGATGTGGACCGTGCGTTTGAATTGCGCTAGCCGCCACTTACCGCTGGGAACATTTTCGGGCATGTGCCAGCGCATTAGGTTCCTGCCGCAACGCGCATATCAATCTTTTATTCTTCAGTCCATCCATCCATTTTGAGCGTATGAGACTTGTCAGAACCTTTCGGCCGACACTCGGCACAGCCAGAACTACTTCGACTAGAGAGATACAACACCACTTTCAACCGTTTGCCAAACGACAATAGTCACCGTCTTACCTGTTCTCTCCTTGCTATCTCATGCCATCCGAGTCAACCCCTTGGCTGCGCTGGGTCCTCGGCATGGGGGAACGACGTAAGCTCGGCGATGTCGCCATGGACATCTTGCTCTTCGCAGGCATGGTAAGTTTTTGGCTGAGTCTTGTCCTGAATTTGGGGGTATGATATTGATATCAGTTGGGCAGATGACTGCTGGCCTTTACGTCGCTCGAAACTTCCTTAATCCCATCCTCAGCAACATAGCCGATCCCGATAAAGAGAAACATGAACAAGCAAGACGGCAGGCCAAGGCTCATCTCGAGCGCTTAAACCGACACAAGAGGGATGGTCTTGATTATGGCGATGAGAATAGTGACTCGAGGAGAGGACCCCGACCTGAAGAACTGGTCCTGAACGAATATGAAAACTTGGTCGCGCTCGAAATGGTCCCACCCCAAGACATCTCCGTCGGGTTTGATGGTGAGTAGACCCTGCGTATTGAAGCATCATCACTGTTTTGTTGTCCCGGTTGCTAATAAATGCAGACATTGGTGGTCTGGACACGATCATCGAAGAATTAAAAGAATCGATTATATATCCTTTGACGATGCCACATCTTTACTCCCACGCTGCGCCACTTCTGTCTGCCCCCTCGGGTGTGCTGCTTTACGGTCCTCCGGGTTGCGGAAAGACAATGCTTGCAAAGGCTGTTGCCCACGAAAGTGGTGCTTCCTTTATCAACCTACATATCTCGACCTTGACCGAGAAGTGGTACGGAGATTCGAACAAAATTGTCCGAGCCGTCTTTTCATTGGCTCGAAAGATGCAACCTGCCATTATTTTTATTGATGAGATCGACGCTGTGCTTGGCACTCGAAGGAGTGGCGAGCATGAGGCTAGTGGCATGGTCAAGGCTGAGTAAGTTGTATCCTCTTGGTAGTTGGTTTTCTTGAGTGGCTCCTAACCAATGCTAGGTTCATGACTCTCTGGGATGGATTGACGTCTTCAAACTCTTCGGGAATGCCTGCTCGCATCATGGTTCTGGGCGCGACAAACCGCATCAATGACATCGATGAGGCCATCCTTCGCCGAATGCCCAAGAAGTTCCCTGTCACACTGCCAGGAACAGAGCAACGTCGTCGAATCCTGCAGCTTATTCTACAAGACACCAAGACCGATCCTGAGCATTTCAACCTCGACTACGTCGCAAGAATAACTGCTGGACTTTCGGGCAGTGACATCAAGGAGGCTTGTCGAGACGCGGCCATGGTACCTGTGCGAGAGTATATGCGACAGCACCGCGAGAGTGGACAAGCCATGTCGACCGTGGATCCAAGACAGTTCCGCGGTATTAGATCTGACGACTTCCTTGGTCGCGAGGGAGGACAGATCAAACTGCAACCGGCCCGGCGGTCGGGCGGTACGACGAATATTGAGGAGCTGATCGCGGAGGAGCAGGATTAGCAAACGGTCAAGGTTGATGACCGCCAACATTGTTGAATAGAAACACCCAACCCCGGCCATCACCTCACCAGCCATTGCCCAATCAGCAGCATCGTGATGTCTGTTTCTGGATTACCGTCGACTACACCGTGCCGCTTGCACTGTCCAGCTGGTCCCCCGCAAACTGAAATTGTCCGTCAGGGCTGAAGGTGTGGCGGCAGAGGTCAAACTGGGGCATGGTTCCGTCCTCTGGGTTTCCCGTACAGTGTCCAAACGCAAGGGGCGTACATTAAACGATGGGCCATGATAGTGTCTGATCACGTCATTTGACAACCCCACTATAGTTCTCCGGGATCTGATAGTAGAATACCTCCTTATTGGTGTTGAGAACTGAGATTGCTCAAGTATCTCAACATCGCCCGGCCTCCGTTAATCGGTCGGATGACCCAGAGGAATAGCGGTGGGCGGGACCCAGCCTGCCGCACTGGGCTGCAGCAGCACTACATGCACTGAAAGATCATGCGATTTCCCTTGCAAATACGCTGTAAACGCCCAGCGCAGCACTCAAACCGCGGAGATCGTCCAGGGAAGAAAAATTAACTTAGGACATTCTCCCCAAGGCCGCCGACAGCGGGAATGACTCCCCGACTCCCGAGCGACCGTCTTATTCCAAGCTCTGACTCGGTAGTCTTCCCTTTCTCTCGTCTCCTGAATAACAATTCCTCATTCTTCAAACATCTTCAATCCTATCTGAATTGGGTCTTTTATGCTCTACACTTTGGCGTGTCGAATATCCGCCTAGTGCTTGCCCCTCCTCCGACCTGGTACAATTCCATCAACCCCCGCCATCGCCTACGTATACATACGCCTTAACACTTTTACGACACTCGAGTTGTTACCGAAATCAACCGAAAATGTCATCTCCTTCGCCCAATGAGCCTGGCAAGTCGGCCAACCCTTTGAAGCGAATTGACAATGAGGGACATGATCTTCCCCCATCTCCTGCTCCATCGAGCCCACGCACCGGTCGCAAGCGCTATGCTCTTGCCACCGAACTTGTGTACACCGACAGCAAGGATCAATATGGTGCTTCCAGCGTTCCTATCTACCAGTCTGCCACCTTCAAGCAGACATCAGCCAATGGTGGCCAGCAAGAATACGATTACACACGCTCTGGAAACCCCACACGAACCCATCTCGAACGACACCTTGCCAAGATCATGAACGCCCAGCGAGCGCTAGCTATCAGCTCTGGAATGGGAGCTCTTGATGTCATTACTCGACTCCTCCGACCTGGCGACGAGGTCATTACCGGTGACGACCTTTACGGTGGCAGCCACCGTCTCCTCACTTACCTGGCTGCTAACCAAGGCATTATCGTTCACCATGTCGACACCACAACCGTTGATAGCGTGCGGGCACGCCTCTCCGAGAAGACCGCCATGGTGCTGCTTGAGACTCCCACCAACCCTCTGATCAAGGTTGTCGATATCCCGTCCATCGCCCGCCTGGCCCATGAAGTTAACCCTAAGGCTCTGGTGGTTGTCGACAACACCATGCTCTCTCCTATGCTGTTCAACCCTCTTGATGTGGGTTGCGATATTGTGTACGAATCGGGAACCAAGTACCTATCTGGTCACCACGACATCATGGCTGGTGTCATCGCCATGAACGATACCCAAATTGGAGACAAGCTTTTCTTCGTCATCAACTCCACCGGCTGTGGTCTGTCTCCAAACGACTCATTCCTTCTCATGCGAGGTGTCAAGACTTTGGCCATTCGAATGGAGAAGCAGCAGGCCAATGCCCAGGCCATTGCAGAGTTTCTGGAGTCCCGTGGCTTCCGTGTTCGATACCCTGGCCTTAAATCCCACCCCCAGTATGAGTTGCATTGGTCTATGGCTCGTGGTGCTGGCGCTGTCCTTTCCTTCGAGACCGGTGACCCTGCTGTCTCTGAACGTATCGTCGAAGCTGCCCGACTCTGGGCCATCAGCGTCAGCTTCGGCTGTGTCAATAGCTTAATCAGCATGCCCTGCCAGATGAGCCATGCCAGCATCGACGCTAAGACACGAGCAGAGCGACAAATGCCCGAGGATATCATCCGGCTGTGCGTGGGTATCGAAGACCCGAATGACCTGATTGAGGACCTTTCCCGCGCTGTAAGTATTGTTCTATCGACGTTATAGGATGAAACTGACAGGATTTGCAGTTGGTTCAGGCTGGTGCTGTGACTGTGACTCTGGATGGCTTCCATGCAGCTGGAGTAGCTAAGGAGCTCGGAGAGACCCCTCTCGCCATTCAATGAGTTACGATAACACTTTAACAATCACAAAAAGAAAAGTCCACGCTACGGGGCTAAAAGAGAACGATTTGATTTTTGCAAGCGAATTCGATAGTCCTATTGATCATTTCTATACTGAGCTTGCCATGGTGGCCTGGCCATCGACAGAGTGGTGACAAAGGAGAAGTCTACCGCCTCATCCCGCCTCACCGGCAACTTTATGAACAAGAAGTGAAGGAAAACAAAAGGCCTGTATCATCATCTGAAGCTGGCGTTGGCAGGCATGAATTATGGAGTTAAAGCTGTTTGCTTTGGGAACCTGCAATGGGTTTGAGACAGACCCAAATATACAAAAGGTTAAAGACCAAAACATACCTGTCTGCTGCAGCAGAACCTCGTTGATGCTTAAACAGTCTCGCCTTGTTTCGTTGGCCCATGCCGCAAGCATATGGCCGCCTTTTCGTTGTCTCAGCTCAGCTTCTTGATGGTTCTCATGAGTCGATACAGTTGAGCCACCTCTTGTGAGCGTGCTGGTAACCTAGTCAGTACTAGCCATGTAATGTCGAGAGGATGCAAACCATACCCATCGACATCTCTGATATTGGTCTCAACTTTGTGCGGCATGGAGCTCCAACTGTTGGTCGTATTTGTCTAGTACAATCAAGTAAATGCAGTTGAGTTAAGGGATCGCATGCGCTGCTATTATTGTAGCATTATCATCTTTAAGGCTATTCGCGTGCTCTGATGCTCATTATATACTCTTCAAGATAAATTCCCCTCGCGTCGCAGCTGTGCCGAGCTTCGACCTAAACTGCCTGAGCAGTACTCATCGTTCATCGACGTCTCAGTCCATCTTCATGATGCACCTCGGCACCGAGCTATCTCTAAGCCGCGCGCCTCTGGTTGGAGAAGCTACGCGAGCCCTTGGTCCTGAGGATCGCGCCCATGCCAGTTGGGGTATGACGGCACATCCTCAGGAGAGAAGGATATTCCATCATATCTCATATTGCGCGCATCACGCTCCTCGTCACGGGCTCAGTCACGCCCGTGTAACCGATGCACCTTCTTCATCAACATGTGCTTACGGGGAAATTGATGACAGAGCCGTTAAGATAAATGTAGCATGGGGGACAGCGGTCGCACCAAGGAGGTTTGCCGGTGAGACTTGGGATGGTCATGGCGATGGGGTGGTTGACGAGGATGGATGAGAGAAGAGTGAAGAGTGAAGAGTGAAGAGATATGAGACACCATCGCCCTTGCTTTTGGTAGAAACTGGCCGGATAAAGCTTGTCGTGATCACAGCATTAACGAGAGCTAGCATTTTGTACGATGTTGAGAGCATATCCAGTGCCATGACCGCAATCTATCGCCGCTCGCCCCGTGAATTAAATCTCACGATAGCTTCATCAGCACCAGCACTATGACGTACGCCACACAATGCCTTAAGACTCTCCCCTGACGCCACGTCCGGTGAGGTACAACGCCAGTATCGCCTCTGTATCCAAACATGCCAGGGTTCCAAATTTCTTAATCGATGGCCCTGGACCATTCCGCGTGCCAGGGCACACTTTATCTTGCCCCACGGCCCCTCTGTTCACCTTTGTCCGGCGTTACACAACTGTCGAGGTGAATGTAATCGGTTGAAGTAGTACCCTCTTTGATATCTAATCTCCGCAACGTACAACTGAATCGACTTGTGAGTATTGATTGACCGTTTGCCTTTTCTACATTGCATCTGTCACCTGTAAGCTGGTCCCCGAGACCTGCATCGGCGTGTGTCTGGGGTTTGTTCCTACGTGGCTAACCCGGTGTAGGAATGCGCGCTTCATTTTTGATCAGCTGAGTAAATATCACGCGAAGTGTCACGCTCTGAAACACATTGGATTCTGAATGCAAAGGTTTGCTAATTCATATGGCAAACAAGAAGGGACTAACTAGCTAGCCGACAGTCTGAATAACAAAAGTGTATACAAGCACTCCCTGAATAACTCCCGCCAAAAGTGCGTGTGAGCTTATGAAAAGTCAAAACGGTCGGGAAGGACAACAGGCGCCACCAACGTCCACGTATACATGCCGTAGCAGACCCAAGCGCTGACAATCTTGACCCAGCTTGCTGCGTAGGTGCGGCCGACAGTTGCAAAGTCACCGTCCTTGGTGGACTCATCAAAGTTCATGGTAAGCAGAGTAGCCACCCAAGCAGTTGCCAAGAAGAAGATGATGTGGAACACAGAGTAACTGTACTGGGTCCTGTTTCGCTCATCGTCTCCCACAGGGGCGTCTCCAGCCTCGCTTTCGTCGTCGGATAGCAGAGCATCGGCTGGCAGACTACCTTCTTCGACAGCTCGGCGCAAAGCCTCTGCTCGCATTTCACGACGAGCGCTCGGCTGTTGCGTTACAAGGCCATGCTCATCGTCCTCCGGCAGCTGGATACCGTTCGAATTGCCGAGGCCAAGACTCTGAGTTGCGGCTCTGGTGGTAGTGTAGGCGATCGTGAGCAGAGTGACAATGGCGCCAATGACGATTGAGGTCGTTCGTGTGCCCTGTCCCTGTGTAAGAGGATTGCACTTGCTGTCAGGCTCCATTGACACAGCCGACATGGTCAGATATGTGCAGTAAACAGCCACCATGGCTGCCTGAGCAAGTCCTGCCTTGGGGTTGAACTCTTGAACGGTTGGGTTGACTGAGATTACAGAAATTGCAAGCCAGAGAATGAGGTTGATGGTGATTACAGCCTGGTTCATCGAGCACTCGCCACGAGCGAAAAAGATGTACTGCACAATGGTCATGGCGAGGGAGCCAAGATACATACCCAGAGTGGAACCAATGAGAACGAATCGCCAAACCCTCGAGTCGGTATCCTCGATCTGGGCGAGACAGTACTCGGCCCAGTTATGAGCAAGATCGACAAGTAGAATGAGACCTAGTAAGAGGAACAGCATGGCTGCAGCGAAGGCGATATAATTGCCCCAGAACAAAAAGAAGTTGTCGGGAATTAAGAAGGAGAGAACGACAAAGGCAAGCCATGCGATGATCTTGGGACCCCAGTAGCCGTTCTGAATAGCAGCACGAGGGCTTTTTGAAGTTGCGACACCAAAGAGCAAGCCGGCAAGGATAAGGTGAAAGAGACCAAGCGCAAAGTTGATTCGATGGACGGCGAACCAGCCATGACACTCGCCTGTTGGACAGTTGATCGTGACATAATCGAGAGTGAGCTTCTGCAGTTTCTTGATCGCCCACGGCGTGAGCATTATCCAAGCGAGGATTGAGTTGACGAGAAGGAGGAGCGCGTATGCGATTCGGGTTGCGACACTGTTGCCGCATTTGCCACAGGCGCTGCAGACCATGGAACAAGTCGCAGCACCACAGCAGCTAGCAGCGAAGGATACAATCTGATGAGAGTGTTAGTTTCGGCGAGAGAGATGGGGTGAGGTGGTTGACATACCGTACCAACACTGGGCACCGCGAGAAGCGGCAAAGACAAGAGGGCACCCATGGCGACGGCGCGCGACGAGGCTACTCGCGTCGAGTTTAGGTCGACTTCGGAGGATGTGTGGTTTCAAAGAAGAGGATCAAGTTGTGATCGTGATCGTGATCGTGATTGTGATCGTGCTCTGACTGGCAATATCGTGCCTCCTGCCTGGAGGTTGTCGACGATGTTGGAGGTGGCAGGATGAGGCTACAATCAGGCCTCCCCACGTGAGATTACGTCGTCCCCAAGCGCCGAACAGCGGAGTGGGAATCTGTGGCTCGGGACGTTGTGGCTTGGTGCAGTACCCTATCTGCCTACTATCCACAGTCCGGTCGGTAAAGGTATCCGGGATTCCCCAACATCCATCCATAATCACAAGAGTTAGTCTTGAGGCCCCCCCTCCGCGCTCGGCAGTGCGTGCTCGTTGCGTGCGTGCCTCTGCTATCAAACAGCCACGAGATACTCCATAATATCCCCTCCCTATGCGTATCCGATATCTTCCTTCGTTTTGTGTCGGCCACAGCCACGTGTGCGATAATTCCTCCAACCTTCTATCATTTTAAGACCATTTCCTTGTCTCATTTCATTTTCTCCTCGTTTATCAATTCATCCTGAACTTGTTCCACCGTGTCAGCAGCATTGTCATCACTAATCAAATGTTAGCTTTATCTTCACAGAACCGTGTTACCTCATCTTGAATCTTGCTCAGTCACTCAAACTTTTTTTTCCCTTACTGTGTTTTCACAATTCAAAATGCATCAAGATCAGCAGCAGCGGAGGCTCTTCCAAGCGCGTATAATTGCGAGTGTTGCTGCTACTCTGTTGTCCCTGGCTTGCGGTACCAACGTTAGCCCCCTCCCCTGAACCACACTTTATCCATTGTCGCATTTCTGACCATAGTATTAGTATGTCTACTCAGCTTGGGCTCCGCAATTCGCTGAACGACTGAAACTGTCGTCTACGGAAAGCAACTTGATCGGCCTGTCTGGTAATCTGGGCATGTACACCTTGGGAATGCCCATAGGCATGTTTGTTGATCATCGTGGCCCGCGACCGGCTGTTCTTGGCGGGGCTGTTTGTATGCTCTTTGGTTACTTTCCTCTCCACCAAGCCTATCATCGCGGCTCTGGATCAGTATTGATGTTATGCTTCTTCTCCTACATGACGGGCTTGGGCGGTTGTATGGCGTTTTCTGCTGCTGTGAAGACGTCCGCTCTCAACTGGCCCAAGCATCGAGGAACGGCCACGGCTTTCCCAACCGCCGCCTTTGGCTTAAGTGCCTTCTTTTTCTCTTTCCTCGGCGCTGTATTCTTCCCTGGCGATCCTAGCGCATTCCTCGAGCTTCTTGCTTGGGGCACCTTTGGCCTTACCTTTGGCAGCTTCTTCTTCCTCAAGGTTCATCATGATCAACCCGAGTATGAGGCCGTGCCCGACTCAGACGACACCCGCAGTATCCCATCCGATGCATCTCAACAGTTTCGCCCCGGCTCTTCGGAGGAGCCAAAACCCCATCGCTCTTCTCGAGCGAAGGACGAACCCGGTATGTCAAGTAATTCCAGTAGTAATACTACCCGCACCAGTACGAGTTCCTATGCGCCCGCTGTGTCATCTTCATCCGCCGCCGCCCCGGATCCAACGGGCTCTCCTGGAATTCCATTCGCGCCTGAATTTGGCCTTGTGGTCGCCCCCGAGAATCCCGAGGACCTCGAGGTTGGCGAGACGTCTCCCCTGACATCTCGTCCCTCATCACGAGTCGGACAAACCCTTCTTCGAAGCAATCATATTAATGGCGATGGATATTACCATGTAGATGTTCGAGGTCTTGCCCTCGTGCGCAGTATTAGTTTTTGGCACCTCTTCGTCATCATGGGTATTTTGGCTGGCGTCGGTCTCATGACCATTAAGTAGGTTGGCGTCTGTCTGTTTTGGGGAAATGCTCTGCTGACCATGTCTTAAGCAATATCGGAAACGACGCCAAGGCTCTTTGGAAAAATTACGACAAAAACGTTACGGACGATGCTCTTGTTCACCGACAACAAATGCACGTGTCTACACTTTCTATTTGCAGCTTCTTAGGCAGACTGTCAAGCGGTGAGTCAGGTGATGATGCCCAGCCTGATGCTTTTAGTGTCTTACTGTATTGTTAGGTGTTGGTTCCGATTTCTTGGTCAACCGACTTCATGCCAGCAGGCTCTGGTGTCTCGTTGTCGCGTGCGCAGTCTTCATCTTCGCTCAAGTGTGTGCATTGAAGATCGAAAACCCACACCTGCTCGGGCTGGTCTCCGGTCCGTCAGGTCTCGCCTATGGTTTCCTCTTTGGCGTTTCTCCTTCTCTTGTCGCCGAGACGTTTGGTATTCGAGGGCTGAGCCAGAATTGGGGCTTCTTGACCATGGCTCCTGTTATCTCGTCCAACATTTTCAACATCTTCTATGGCAGAATTTACGATCGACATAGTGTTGTCGGACCAGGCGGCGAGCGATCCTGCTTAGATGGCCTCGAATGTTACCGCTCAGCTTATTGGGTCACCTTGATTTCCTGCTGTGCTGGAACCGGCATCACTCTTTGGGCCATCCGCCATCGCCATGCGAAGCACCTCAGGGCGATGGGTAAGGGGGAGGAAGAGGACTAAGAGCATTCGAACTATGGCATCTATTTGGAAAAGCAAAGAGTGTCTTTGATATCGGGTGGCATTGACCCAGACAATATGGGGATCTTTGAGGGCGTTGGTGAAGATATTATCGTTTACTTGGGACTCGGAACTAGGATCATAGAAGAATACAGACACATGGGTGCTTGACAGAAATAGATAGATAGGCATCATCCAACAATTGTCATGGAGAAGGTCTAGTTTAAGATTATATGCCAGTGAATGGTTCTTGTTCCATGCCCAGCGAGGTCTCCTTGCCATATCCAGGGCGTTACATCTCAATCACCAGAACAAAGATGCTCGCGACATTAGAATTAATAGACCATGCATGCCATTGCTGGGAATGGCGGAATTTGAACAAGACCCAAAGTCAACATGGGAAATAGGTAACTTGGCTCCGTAACATGAAGCCAAGCTCCTCCAATTTTCCCCTTATCGTGCCATTTACCCATAAAACGCCGAGAAAATGCTCATAACGTGGACTGGCGCCGTCCAAAGGCGTACAACGCCCTCCGCTTCCAAATGCTAGAAGGACAATGATTCCAGAACCATGCAAAAATAAATAGGTATTACCGGGCAAGCCTTCGCTGAAAACCAGTCAAAAAAAAAATCCCACCCATGGGAATTAAAGACAAAAAAGTGTACGGCTCGCCAAAGATCATACTCTGTCGTTGAAAATAGAAGCAGGCTGCGATATAACATGCACAAAAGTGTGGCAACAAGGCATGTTAAAATCCACTAGAGAAGTCTAATTGTCAATTCCTTCATCTAGAGGCCTTGGACTTCTTTCGATCCTCGTTTGGGCTACTTTCGAATATCGCACCTAATCCACTGAGAGAGAAGGGATCATTGGTCGAATGCAACACAACCAGCCAAGCGGCAATTATGTTAACCAGATAGTGAAGCATGTAAGCATGGGAAATACCATACATGGCGGCGTAAAGGGCAGTGGCGAATAGAAGTAGGCTGGTGATATAGCCAAGCACTCTGCTCACTTGTGGCACCATCTTCCCCGTCGTCAGATTCTCCACAAGTAAGATGAAAGGCATTATTGAGAGAACATTATGATGTGAAGAGAATGGTGTGAGCCAATGAACAGCCAAGTTCCTAATCCAGACTGCCAGAATAGGTAGATTGATGGGAAGAATCCAGAGCATCAAGAGCAGAACAGAGTGGGCGTAATGGTAGTAATTCGAGTTCGCGTCTGTTGGGGCGGTGTTGTTGATGCGGAGAGCTCGTATCACGGTGAATAGCTGCACCAGGCATGCCACTAAATAGGCAAATTGGTAGGGTATTAACGTCCATACCAGAAACAAGAGGATAACCGTGGTGATCATACGCCTCTTGGGAGTTGATGGCACAAACGCAGGTGTCCTTGCCACCCCTTCATCTTCTGTTGCACCTGACAGAGGAAACAGGCTCAGTGCCCAGTAGAGCAAACCAAGGATATGCGTAAATGCTTTTGTCATGTAGTGAACCACGGCACAAACGCCGATGCAAACAACCCCGATTAAGGGAACGAGAAACCAGAAGAAGGGGTCATCCGTTCCGATGAGAATATCGTGCCGATGAAAGTCAACGCTTAAGGGAGCTGTATGGGCCCGGTTGAGAAATCTACCCAGCCACGAAACTGGAACCCCCTCTAATGATGTTGAGAGGAGTGTCAGAGAGAGGAGCAGCAAAGGAATCGATTGCCGTAGGCACAAGTCCAAGCTCTGTGAGAATGAGATGAAAACCCCTGAACTGTCATAGACACGGAACTGCTTCCGCAAAACAAGAGCAACGGTCAACATTGGGAAAGCGGCGAAGACGGTTCGATATCTCATGTACAGCTTGCCAAGACTGCCCCAGAAATCAGGCTTGATCTCAAGATGAATGCTAGAGCCGCAGGACGGATCCGTCCAGAATTGGAACGCAATGCCTTGCTCAGCTCGAGGACCCAACGCAGGCGGTAAATAGGGAGCTACACCATGAAGACTGATGTCGGCAGATCGAGCGTTAACAAAATATTTAGACTCGTAGGGTTGATCAAGATATTGTCGAACCAGCGGACTGAAAAGAGCTTTGTCAGCCGGACAGTGGGAACTTGTGATTTCTAACTTGTAGGCCAGGAGAGCCGATTGCAAAGAGGGAATATTGACCTCCACAGTCATTGGGCGATTCGCGGGAAGATCGAGGGAAACTCCGGAAACGAGAAGTTTCGCAAGGCCAGTGTCCTCCTTCCTTGAATACGAAGATTGGTCACTAAACTCTGCGATCAAGAAGCTCGGGGTGTTCGAAGCAGCCTTTTCTATGATGGCAACAAATTGATGGTCAGAGAGCTGCTCCAGATCGTATTGAAGGTAAGAGAATGGAGTGATCTCCCGCTCTCGATCAAGATAGAATGGGTACTTGGACGAAGAGGTAGACGCAGGGAGCAGAATCCGGTCGGACGCCGCATTCTTACAGGCAAGCCTTGTCGAGCCGCTGCCGTCGCTAGAGAGATCGATTTGGCAGGGGTAGAGCGAAGTGGCCTGTCCAGACTGAAAGGGATATACGCTGCAGAACAGAACTTCCAGCTTCCCATTTTCACCCGCCTCGTCCAGAGAGGTATCCGTAAGAACAGTGAAACGCCTGGCCTCGGGTGAGCCCTGCGGTGGAATGGGAAGTAAATGAGCTTGAGGCTTAGGTTGTTTGCCGATTTGGCCCAGGACAAGCCGATGTCCGGCCGGGAGGATGGAATTCGAGTCATCACTCAAGGTCAGAAGAGTCGTTGCTTCTTTCAGCGGCAGGTCCTTCTCCATCGCCGGCTCCATTCCTGTCAAAAAACGCTTCTTGAAGGTCTTCATTCGATCCGCACGTGGTTTGGTTTGAGATGCGCGATGAACGTCGACAATATTGTAAAGCGTTTTCGTAATTACTTTTCGGAATTGGTCGCACCAAAGAATGGCCTGGTGGTCCATACTCGTCCAAACCGTGGGAATACCGGTTGTAAAGACGGTGAAACCGTGCGTCGGAGGAACCAGAGACTCGAGACTTGCATAATCTGATGGAACCACAGTGTCTAAGCCACCGCCCGCGATTGAAATTAGAGTAACATGCCACAAAGGGTTGTTGTTCGCCCATTTTTGCGAATATGCCCGACGCCAATAATCGTTGATATCGTCATAAATCTGAACTATCTGCCCGTCAAAAGTGACAGGAGGACGAGCATGCGGTGCCGACATGGTGATAATCGTGTTGATCGAGTTTGTCTGGTAGTTGGGTTGAACAAGCATAGCTCTTGCGACCACTCCGCCCATGGAATGTCCCAGAACAATGACCGACGTTGGATCAGGGAGGTGGCCCTCTCGAGAGATGCGCTGAGGATCGGAGTAAAGCGAAAGAATATAGCGAACCGCTTCGTTGAGGTATTCGGCTTGGTCGAGCAGCGTCTGGCCATGAAATGCGGTAATATCCTCGTTGAAATCCACGGTAAAGAAGTCGAGACTCCGGATGCCAGCATCGAGAGCGCCATGGTCGTGCTGAAGATTATTGTGGAAGTAATTGGCTGCTTCCGCAGCTATGGGACGAACCTGCTTGTAACTCCCAGCGTTCCCCGGGATGAACAGTACAGGAATACCGAGGAGCTAACGACATGCAAGTTCAGCAATTGGACAACCGAGTTATAGAATGGAAAGCGAAGGGGCCTACCTTGTCCGCTGGCTCAACACCTTGCTCGCGATAAAGATATAATGAATATTTAGTTGCAAAGCGAGTATGTTCCGTATCGAATTCGGTAAAGCGTACATATGACGGACGCATATAGGACATGCGACATCCCTTCGGATCGAGTTGACTGGTCACAAGAGACCTAAGAATACTGATAAGGAGCGCGATGCCCAGCGCAGAAGTGAGCAGGACTATGATGGAGAACTGAGGGCGATGTGTACGTCGATTAGGAGAAGGAGACTGCGTTGGCGTCCTGGCGAGAGCCATGTCGGGTGTTGACGGTGCTGCAAGCGACGTGGGTTTTAAGGCGGTTGTGGTTTGAGTCTCTTCGCGAGCCAAGCCGTTTCTGCCATTGCGACCGCTCGAGGGTTTCCAATTGAGGCTGCTAGGTCGTCGAGCTCGTGAAGGTGATGTGCGCGTCTTTGAATTAGGGTCGAGGTCGGGAATATCGGATTCGACATAGGATTCGTCACCGTCATCGGCCGACCCGGAGGAGCGCCTCTTCATGGAGAAGACGCGTTAAGACTCGCCGCGAGCCTAGATCGAGGGAGACAGAATTGGATATGAAAATCAAAAGTACTGTCGACGAGGTCGATGTAAGGATCGCGGCGATCTCCAGATAAGGTAACGAGGTCGGGGAAGCGAGGTCAGTTCAAGGCGGAGGATGCGGTCAAAGCTAAGATTGAGATCAAGGACGGAGGACGCTTGGAGGATTAGCCAAGCTGGCACAGCTTCGGGACACCACTAGGACGTGAAAGCCAGCAGGGATTTGATGAGGGTCGGTGAAGGCGCAATTGAGATTTCCCAGGCGGTAACAGGAGAACACCCGTTTGCGACAAGATGCAGCCGGAGGCGAGGTTTTGGCCTTCTTTGCTGGCAACCTGCTAGATCACCTCGGAAATGCAGCTGATGAAGGATCGTCTGAGCTTTGGTAGCAGCTGCAACAACGAACACTATCAGAAACAACGAGAACGACAGTAACTAACTTAGCGAACGAACAGAGATGATCAAAACGATGTTCGCCGTAAGCTATGCGGCATGCCGATTCCCCGGTCCCTTCTGAATCCAATGAATGTGGGTGGGAAATTGGATGTTGATGGCTTCTCCCACTTATCAGCCGAGTCGGAGCCACTTAGCGTTGTGTCTCCCCTTTTTTTCTTTGCACCCTTCCGTGGGGCTTTAAGCGCCACACATTTGAAGAAAATAGGCCCCATTAGCAAGCACCCAATGATCCAACTTGTTGTCCCAAATTTACAAGGAATAAACCCCCAACAACTAACCTTGTCGGCAGGGAATTGGTCATCTTGCATCACCTCTTCCTCTTGTCACTGCCTCGTGGCAGGGATTTCCGCAGCCATTTAATTACAGGCTGGTCAACCATTCTAAAGGATCGTTCTGATTATGCATTTCTGTCAGCGCCTTGGCTATAGAGCGAAGCCAAGCCAAGCTATACGACTATTCGCATCTGAATTGCTCTTTTTCTCGTAGCCGATTATTGCCGAGTACCGCAGACCAATGCATGAATGCGAGCTCATCCAGCCATTTTGTAAAGAGTCCTAGACGGCCGTCATTGAGGTTTGGAGGTTTGGTGCGCCATCTCGAGGGCTGCTTAACCAAAAGAGCCAACTGCCTTACTCAAAATGTACGACAACTCGCAGGCTCCCGTGTCACTGCGCCTTTCTAGCCCGGTAGCCTACCGTCAACGCCTCTCCCTTTTTAGTTCATTTGGGGCGTGGGTAGCGCGCCGCTCGACGCATCTTCTGTGTTAGCCTGGCGATAGCTTCCTTGGGCCCGAAGCAAAGCTTGAAAATCCAAGTCTTGACATGCATTGCGTGTCGAAACTAGGACGAAGAATCGACGGGAGTAGTTCATGTGGCTCTCTTTCGTTTGTGGAGCCGAGTCTAAGGTACCTAGTTTAGTATTAGACTCCATCATGGGCTTTTCAACTGGGAGCCACAATGCTCCGTGAGACACAAACAACCGGGTTAGCTGTCAATATCAGGTGGCTGGGAACGTACAGTTCTTATCTGCTTTCCACGTCATTCTTGTCATTGACCTCGAAGCACCATGCATTTATAAACCTATCTGAAACCATCTCTCAATAAGCGTCTAGGAACTAGATAAGGTAAGTTGTTTAATTTTTTGTTATTTTTTATTTATCCTAGCCACCTAGCAGCCTATTAAAACTCTTTTAATAAGTATATTATAACTTTTATATTTTTATTAAGGTATATATTATAAAAAGCTAATAAAAAGTATTATATATTTTTATAAGTATTATATAAAAAAGCCTGTTTAAAAAGACTAAATTTAATAATAAAAAAATAACTTTTTTTATTTTAAACTTAAATTTATTAAATTTAATTAAATTTTTATTTTATTATTTTAACTTATAAATCTTATTAT
>JABCKB010000663.1:0-39322 GCA_013184455.1 Fusarium continuum | reverse complement strand
GGCGATGGGAGATCCAAGACCGACACAGCGCAGTTCACCTCTATCCAAGACAAATAACTCACACACTGTGCAGGGTGTGGCAGGCTTAATTCGGGCGATGCGACCGCTGGAGGCCAGCGGAGGGCGCTGCTGGGACGCGGAGCCCGGAGAGCAACTATAGAGTGGATTGAAGAACGAACCGGGGAGAGAAAGGTGGGTGAAAGGATGTCATGATGGAGGGATGGGGGGAGAGAAAATTGATAGTGAGCGAGCGCGAGACTGACGACATTTGATCGAGACGTGTCAATTGCAGCACACAATGACGAGGCCAACAGTCTCGATGGCTTGAAACATGGCAGACTGAGCATTTGATAGAAATGAGGCTTTTCTGAAGCTGTCTTCTTGATGCAGTGCAGTGCTGTCCATGTCAGAAAAGCTTTTCCAGCAGCTATCATGGATCCTTAGGTGCGGTTCTATCCCGGGCGCCAGCTCATCGCATCTGGCATCAGAGGCCTGGCACACCTAAAATGTGGACTGTACAGGGCAGTACCCCGTACAGTAAAAAGCAACCCCAAAGCAGAGACGGTCGCAGCTCCCAGGTCTCCCAAAGACGGGTCTAGGTCTCGGCGCTCGACAAAAAATCGGGGTGAACCGGCATCTCATCTCGCAGCCGGGCAGCAAGCTCAAGCTCAAAGCCTCAAACCCAGGGTGAGTGCAGGATTTGTCCTAGAAAAGTCCCGCTTCTCAGTACGCCGAGTGCCACGAGTGGCCACCTGGCCACCCCTGAAAAGTTCACAGGCCTGACAAGGCTGTGGCCTCAGGCTGCCAACCTGTACTGTTGCCGTGGAGGGACAGGTCGGGCTTGGGCCTGGTTGGCTGGGGGTCCCAGCTCCCTTTAGCGCGAGCCCGGGAAGATTCGCTCAAAAGCGCTTCTCCTTCAGATCCGCCGCAATTTTTTTTTCCCTCCCCCCAAATACCTCTCACCCCCCGTCGGCGCAGATTTATTTTCTCTCGACTCCCTCCATTCTCTCTTCCTTTCTTCATCCTCAATCTCCCCTCAATCCTTTCTTGTTCAAGGGAAAGACCTTCACAACCGCTACCATGTCTACTGAGCAACCCCAGAAGGTCTTGGGCATGCCGGTAAGTTCTTTTCGTCACCCACTCGATCCTTATCTAGATCCTCCCGACCGTGAAATGTCGCGGCCTCAAAAATATCCTTTTGATCATTCGGTCGATGTTGAGCATCAATACATGGTCAATTGCTCATGAGCAATGATGTGCAAATCATCGCTACGGCAGCAATGTCGTTTGATCTGGAAATCGTTTTTGTGTGACGCCGGCATCTCACGCGGGATATTCTGGGATCGTTTAAAACCTCACTGGGCATTTGCTAACATGTATTTTAGCCCTTCTTGGCCGACTTCCTGAGTATGTAATCTCCTCGCGGTCGCCTATCACTCTCATCAAAAGAAGCACCCCGCATTTCCATTGAGCTCGGTCAACAAACACCTCATCGTTCAGACTACTAACACTTCTTCTAGTGGGTGGTGTTTCCGCCGCCGTCTCGAAGACTGCTGCCGCTCCCATCGAGCGTGTCAAGCTCCTCATCCAGAACCAGGTCAGTTCACAATGAAGCATGGTGCATGCGGTATACCCTGAATATGAGCCACATGCTCAGTCCTGGACCTTCACCAGCAAATTCATCCAACGCAATCACTAACCATTAATACAGGATGAGATGCTTAAGACCGGTCGTCTCGACCGCAAGTACGCTGGCATTGGTGACTGCTTCAAGCGCACCATGGCTGACGAGGGTGTCATGTCCCTGTGGCGAGGCAACACTGCCAACGTCATCCGATACTTCCCTACCCAGGCCCTGAACTTCGCTTTCCGCGACAAGTTCAAGAAGATGTTCGGCTACAAGAAGGACAAGGATGGCTACGCTCTCTGGATGGCTGGCAACCTTGCTTCCGGTGGTGCCGCCGGTGCCACTTCCCTTCTCTTCGTCTACTCTCTGGACTACGCCCGTACCCGTCTTGCCAACGATGCCAAGAACGCTAAGAAGGGTGGTGACCGTCAGTTCAACGGTCTCGTTGATGTCTACAAGAAGACCCTCGCTTCTGACGGTATTGCCGGTCTCTACCGTGGTTTCATGCCCTCCGTTGCTGGTATTGTTGTCTACCGTGGTCTCTACTTCGGCATGTACGACTCCATCAAGCCCGTTGTCCTCACCGGTCCCCTTGCCAACAACTTCCTTGCCTCTTTCGCTCTCGGCTGGATCGTCACCACCGGTGCCGGTATCGCCTCTTACCCTCTTGACACCATCCGACGACGCATGATGATGACCTCTGGTGAGGCCGTCAAGTACAAGAACACCATGGATGCTGCCCGCCAGATCGTTGCCAAGGAGGGTGTCAAGTCTCTCTTCAAGGGTGCTGGTGCCAACATCCTCCGTGGTGTTGCCGGTGCTGGTGTTCTTTCCATCTACGATCAGCTCCAGGTCCTCCTCTTCGGCAAGGCCTTCAAATAAGCGCTTTGTATAACATACCCTGTATAGACGAGTGTGGGGGAACAAGGATTCGGGGAGAATCTTAATCTGCGGGCTTGACATGGTGTCCGCTGGTTGAAACTAAAAGGCGAGATGGAAGTGCAGATTGAGGGAAGTTGTCGCAGATACCCGACGTGGTCCTCTGAAACAGCAACTCTTTACGGGTTAGAGTGGCATAGGCACGGCGTCTTGTTCTAATCTTGCTTTGCCTTCCGTTCTAGGCCGCTGTAATTTATACACCAATGCAATTTCCCTTTACTGTAAATCGATGTATGATGATGTCCTATCAGTGAATTACAAGTCTGAAACGTAGTGAATGATTGTGATCTAGTTTTACCATAAAATTCTTAGATTCAGTTGGCACATGAGACCTCGAGATTTGAAGATGACTAATCTATGATTGTAGAGTGGAAGCTCGACGCTTTGGCCAAGTGATGCCTAACCAGCTCGTTCAACCTCTTCTACTGTAGCTACGATAACACCTAGGAATTCGTCCAACGTGGCGAAATGCCTCCAAAAGAAACATCCGGCACTGGCCGCGGCCGTCCCAAAGCCACCACCAAGAAAGCCGCCAAGGCGCCAGAGCCCGAATCAGAGCCGCAATCGAGCAACCCGTTTGAGCTCTCCGACGACGATAACGATCGCGCTGGACCCTCGACGCGCGAAGTACAAGTTGTGGAGGATGAAGAGCCTGAAAAGACGATCCCACCTGAGCTACTGACGCGGCTGCTGCACGAGTTTTTTGCCAAAGACGCGACGCGAATATCGAGAGATGCCAACGCTGCGGCAGGCAAGTACTTTGACGTGTTTGTGAGGGAGGCTATTGCGCGAGCTGCCGTTGAGAAGGATGGTGGGTTTCTTGAGGTTGAAGACCTGGAGAAGATCTCTCCTCAGCTACTGCTGGACCTTTAAGCAGGATTGGACCAAGTCTGAACTGCTCCCGCCCGAAGAGTAGCTCTAGAGAGATTGGTGTATATAGTAAGTGTTTTGTTTGGAGATGATGACACTTAGGGATGACGACTGACGCTGTGCTTGTGCAGAGCAGCAATTGGCTCTATGGCTGCATTGAGGTTTCTCGATCCCTAATTGACTACAGCATAGGTATGGCACAGGTTCAAGATGGTCCCCGTTCACGTTCTGAACGCTGACACATCGACGATCTAGGTACTTGAGCCTTGCCAGAGGTGACATAACCTGTTAACTTGGCCTTGGTGCTTTAACCTTAGGGGAGATTGCAAGCTTCTAACGAGCGGTCCTTCAGGTCATCCTGGCGTGTCATGACAGGTACAGATATCGGTCGATATTGACCGCTATTGTATCGTCACCAGCCGATTGACGTCCAGTGTTTTCCCTATAGATGCATTCCGAAAGTCATGAGAGACATATGAACATGTCGGACTCTTTGTCGAGGAATTGTTTTTTGGTACATTTACCGTTCGTTCGGGTGTATCGAGGAAACACAATAGGATGATTTTGGAGCTAGAAATACGGGTGTTGTGGATTGCTCAAGAGAGACGCTATGGGATAGTCAACCCCCCACGGTACTCACAATCAAGAGCACATGTCAAATGAAAAGAGTTGTCAGAGTAGATGAAATCATACAATCAACAAGAAACATGCTGGCAGAGTAAAGAACACGCGTTTCTTGCTCTGTTCGCCTTTGCTACAGGTTAGGTGTAATCTACATATTGGGTAGAGGAACTATTGAGAGCCGCTTTGCCTCCTCTTCTGGAATCTGATCTCTTTAATATTATTATCTTGGTATATGTATTTTACTATCACGGCCGCATGCTCTATTCTGCTGCCCCATTGTTGACTGAGGACATTGAGCTTCGTTAAAGAGCCTAAGAAGAGTTGTTGAGACAATACTATGTACAACAATACTGTGTACAATAGAGCATCAACAACACATACAAAAATCCTTTAACCGTACAACTTTAGATACAAAACAACACAGATGTTAGGTCAGCTAGTAGTAATAATGCTTATGACATAAAGAGAAGTTCCTGATGAGCGTTTATAATCCAATGATAGTGTTTCAAAACCTCAGCAACTCGTCCCCGCACCAGCGTTTGGAATCTGCAACCAACACGAAACGTCGCAGTTCGGAACCGACCAGCCGCTGCAACATTGGCACTTACTCGAACGGGACTCTTTTCTTTGCGATAAAGCTCAAGTACTTGTAATTTCAAAATCGCAGACGACAGCTGTACCCAGTTAAAAGACCAAAATAGCGGCGAAACTATACCCGTCTCACAGCACCACGGATGAGGCACTTCCGACGCATGTATACCCCTGCTTGACCTGCTCTGACACGGCTAGGTCAAGAGCCGAGGCCTATAGTCTCCTAAGGATATCTATTGGCCGCGGTGTAGGTCTTGAATGGTACCTATGCATACTGAGCGCCAGGGGATGAGTATCAAGGGCTCAGCTTTTTGCAGACTAAACAACCAAGAATATGGCCTTCTCGCTCTCTGGATCAACGCCCTTGAAGGATACTTCAATGGAAGAAACTCGAGAAGCCTGGCCCTCTAATAATCACATCGAACATGATTTCACGCATTCGCTTTGAGATACCAGAGTGTCGAGCTTGATATCAGACTTTGCCTGACGGACGTATAGCCTGGGTAGTTCCCAACCCCCACCAAAGCGAGCCAAGAAAGATCTGGCACTCTTTGTTTCATTGCTCTACACTTCCAGTGAAGCCTTGTTGACAGTGTCTCATGCTTCTCCCAGCCTGCGACTCTACCGATGAGCCGAGACGGAAGCCCCAACATCCATCTCTGCGCCACTGAGAGGCGTGCTTCAGATGTGCTTCGAAACTCGTCATCAAGGGCCATGACCGCAATAAGCCAAGTCCGTGATCAAGATGTATATATACCAATACGTCTCGTCTCTTTTGTTTTGTTTCTTGACATCTCCATCTCAACCTATATTCAACAGTCTGGTCCTGTTCTCATTGGACGCGTTTCCTTTGTCCCTTAATATTTTTTTCTTACTTTTTCCCTCGAATCTCTTTTCTTCTTCGACGAGGCTAGTCCTTGAGAGCGCGAGTCGCCCTTTTATCTCTTGACCATATTCTGGATCTTGTCTAGAGTGTCCTTTCCTTTGCCTCTATCATATACCCTTATCTTCAGCCCCTACATACCATGTATCTCTCACAAATTGCCATTCTAGCCCTTGCGGGTGCTGTTCAAGGTAAGTTCCTTTCGACAACACCGTAGAAGAAGCTACTTACAAGGATTATAGCCGTCGACGTCCAAGTCGTCTCAGTGGGCCGAAACTCAGCGACAAACACAACTGGCCTGAAGTTCTGGCCGGAAAAGATCACAGCAGAGCCGGGAACAATGGTGCAGTTCCAGTTCTGGGCAGGAAACCATACAGTCACACAGTCCACCTTTGACGATCCCTGTATCCCCATCGGTAACGTCAACTCGGGCGTCGAGGGCATTTACTCTGGCTACCAGCCTGTTGAGGCCAGCTTATCAAAGGGCATGATTCCCACCTACACAATCACCATTAAAGACAAGAAGCCTCTGTGGCTCTATTGCAGCAAGGGGCAGCACTGCCAGGGTGGCATGTCTATGGTAATCAACGAAAAGTGAGTCCTGCAGAGCGTATGTCCGAGTTCCCTCACTAACTGTCTCGTAGCACATCTGCCAACTCTTCGAGGTCCCTTGATAACTACAAGTCTCTCTGCAAAGAGGCTACCGTAGCTGATGTAGTCCCTGTTCAAGCTGGCGGCTCTCCACAAGGCGGCAACGGTAGTGAAAGCGGTAACGGGAACGGCGGCAGTGGTAACGGCGGCTCTGGTGACGACAGCTCCGACGATGACAGCTCCGATGACGATAGTTCCGACGACGATAGCTCTGATGACGGCAGCTCTGATGGCGAAAGCCCTGACAACGGCTTCCCTCTCGGCACTCCGACCGGTGTCTCGACCCCTGGAGCTACTGGCACTCCCACAACTGGATCTGCGAACGACCCCGTGGTTACAGCTGCTGCTTCAGAGCTCTCTGCCCCTGTCTCACTGCTACTAGCGGTTGGTGCTGCTATTATGTGTGTACTCTAAGTCAACCTCATCTAATCACAGAATGGTTTTGTGTGTGCGGATATATATAGAGAGAGAGAGAGGAGCTGGAAACAATTAATCCGGACATTTGTACCAGTTACTGGAACGGTTGGAAGCCTCGGGATAGGCACAATCATCTACGGTGTTCATGGCAGGGTCACTAAATGCATTTGAAGGGCCATTATGGGATAGTGTATCAAGTTCCAATGTTTAGATAATCGTTAAAATACCTTGAAAATTTAGAGAGTTCATAGTAAATCATCAAGAAGTTGAGGCTTCTTAGTCAAGAGCATGGCCAGTCTTCACACTTATTAAACTCGTGACCTAAATGAATGCATGCTAAAAAAAATAAAAAATGGTACAAAAGTAGTACACAAGAAGTCCTAGCGCGAGCAATGCTCACTGCTTCTTCTGAGGAACCTTTCTGGTCTTCCTGCTCTTCTGGGCGTGGTCGCAGAGCACCTTGGGCTTCTCCTTTTCCAACCAATCGGGCTCTCGAAGCACGTATCCCACCTTGGAGTACTTCTTGCTGTTGGCGAAGAAGTCGACCCAGTGCTTGAGTGTAGCGTGGGCCTTCTGCTTAGCTTCCTCTCGTTCCTTAATCTTGAGCTCGGCGAGCTCCTCAGGGGTCCAGTGAGAGTCGACTTCGGGATCATCGAGGGGCAGGAAGGTCTCTTCATAGCCACGGAGGTCGGCAGTTTGATCCTCGGCGAAGCAGCCCGTGACGAAGCCGCGTGCAGCATCGGTGGCAGCAAAGTAGCTGTATGAGCCGCCAGGGCCGTACATGCGGCGGCCGTTGGAAACGTCGTAGATGGTACCGTTGATGGCGAGGAGGAGAGGTCTATCAGGGTCGCTACCGTCGTGAAGGGAGAGCTCGTCCAACGTCATGTAGATAGGTGGCGGCTGCGAGGAAATAGACAATCAGTAGCGGTCCAGCAGTAATGGTTTTGGGTACAACTCACTGGTCCAAAGATCAACTCCTTATAGTATTTCTGAGTCATCCACTCAGGCTTATTCTTTTGTCCCCACCAGAAGCTCTCTCCTCCGCTGATGACATAGCTGAGGCCCATGGAAGCTACAATGATGAAGCTGATGACGCGGACGACGTCGAGGTAAGGAGAGTAGCCATCCCAAATGTCTTCTTCGTCGACCTCGGTAGATGTTCTCTTCTTGCTCTTCTTGCCCTTCTTGGTGGGAGTTGAAGGTTCAGAGACTTCAGGCTCCGACTCGTTCTTTTGCTGAGGCTTGCGCTGTCGTAGAGTTGATTCGTCTGCCATTTTGACAAGTTGCGTTAACGTTGACGTGTAACCAGCCCAAGTTAGAAGGGAGTTGTGATTGCGAGGAGAGACGAGGTAGAAGAATCGAGCAAAGAATGAGAAAATCAAAAGAAATAAAAGACAGATTTATAGGATGTTACAAAAGGGGCGATCTCAATGTAAAGTGGCGTGGCGTGTCACCTTTACCTGGCCTTTGCTTACTCGGAGTCGGATGCTTGAACTTTTCCATGGATGATTATTAAAGTTCACAGCTTGCGACGTTGGACAGCTTTATCATGATTCTGACACGGCTTATCAGTGAGCTCACTCCACTACCGCGGGGTCATCACAGTTGGAAGCGCCTGATTGGAGCCCTGAAGCCTCGAGAACAACTATGAGCACGCCGATGGGCGTGAAGCAGATTAATTACGGAGTACAAGGGTTCGAACTACTCGAATGAGGTCGGTCACATGACGTGGTCGCAATCACCACAGCAACCGACCTTTCGCCCAATTGAGGTAGCGTCCACATCAAAGCGGGATGGATGGTAAACAATTCGGTCGATAATACATCAGCACCACTTTACTTGACCTTCCTTGTCACAACGCACTAAAGCAAACATTCACTCGACTCTGCATAAACGCAGCCACATACAGCAAAAACTCAATCCTGTTCACTCTAATATACATCCACCATCCATCGATTCTTTCTCAAACAATGGAACAACCAAACAGCCCACTGGGCTCCCCAGGCGGCCCCCTCCAAGCCGTCACGGCAGAGCGTGTGAACCAACAGCGGGAGCGAGAGTCTATCTTCTCCCACCTTCGCAGCGGATCACGAGATAGCTCCGTCCACGATAAGATCAGCCAGTTCAACAACCTCAGCGTCTCAATGCAATCAAAACAGCTGGAGCGCAAGACAGCCGATGCTGCCTTGAAGCGCGCCATGCTCGGCCGTGAAGAGGCCGAAACTGAGTTGCGTAGATACAGAGACGAGAACAAGACGCTCAGAAAGGCCGTCGACGAAGGCAAAGAGCGTGAGCGAAAGGTCGGAGAGCGTCTAGAGACGTTAATGGTAAGGCATCCTCTGGCAAAACGTAAACAATGCATGTTGACCATCTCGTAGGAGAACTATGGCCGGGCCAAGGAGACACACGCACACACACAAGCCCTATGGGAAAAGGAGATCCGCCGCGCACGAAAAGAGACATTCAAGACCCAATCATCAATAGTTAAACTCCAAGAAGAGCTCAAGTCAGCCCGAACCAGCGCAAAGATGACCGACGAAAACCTCAAGCGCGAAAAGGCGAGGAGCAAAGTTCGAGAACAGGAGGCGTTTGAGGCGCGCTATCAGATCGTCGGCGTCCAAGAACAACTCGACCAGGCCCTCGAGCGCATCAAACTCGTTGAACAGGAGCGCGACGCTTACAAGACGGCGGCCAAGAACGAGGAGGTAGCCCGTATCGCTGCCGAGGGTCGCATCCCACTGCCGGCACAAGACTCTGACGATGAGTTTGCGTCTCCTCACAAGGACAAGAGGCGTGTTTCAAGAGAGCCCCGCGTGTCACTATCCACCATGGATATCGTTTCCTCGGCAGCTAGTGAGGCCGAGATCGAGGAGTTGTCGATCCAATTGCAGTGGGAGCGTCAGCGAGCAGACCGCGCTCATGAGATGGTCGAGTTCCTGCAAGCCGAGTGTCACCTGCGCTGCTGTGCCTGCTCCAAGTCAAACCGCCGTACCAGCACTCAGACCCTCCCTCGTCAGAAGCGTCGAAGCTCCATTGGCCTTGAAGGACCTAACGACAAGGTACTGAAGCTTGACAATGAGGCTGTGGAGACTGACCAATGTGCCGCAACTTCTCCTCGCATAGAGGAGCCAGAACTAGAGCCCGAAGTTCAGATTGAAGCTGAGGTTGAGGCTGAGGGAGTGCGAGGGATTCAGCTAGAGCCCGAGCAAAGCCAGCTACCAGAGCAGCCTCCCCTGCATATGCCCAAGTCCAAGAAGGAGCCTCGCCGAAGCACCATTTTCTGTCCCAAGGAGGGCATCTTCCGAACCGTTTCTGAGCAAGAAGCTGAGATCTTCGAGGCCCAACGCAAAATTGAGGAAGCTGAGGCCGCTGCCAAGTCTCAGCGAGAGGCCCAGGCACAGACTGAGCTTGAGGACGTGGATGAGGCTGTAGTTGAAGAAGAGGCTGAGGCCGAAACTGTCGTCGGCGACCATACTGAGATGGAGCCCCCTACGCCCGGCGAGGAGGAACACAACTACAGGAGATATGCACGAACTCCTTCAGTTGAGCCTCCAGCCTTTGCTATGCTCGCACAAGAGCGCACATCCCTGGCTTCCTTGCTCAACGCCCCTCACGGTGAAGCTCATACAGCGCCTCTCCCCTCAGTACCAACCATGCCAGACGTGGCCGAGGATGTCATTGTCTCCCCTGAGACCCGACCTCACACCTCAGCCGCTTTCTACACCGTCACCACGACAACGACTGTGCCTGTTCATGACGACAAGGTTGGGAATAGCGCCTCCTTCAACGAACGCCTTCGAACACCCTCTCACAACAGCACAGGCACGACCTTTGACCTGTCCAACCCTGCCCTCACTCCTACCATGACCCGCGAGCAGGCCCTCGCCAAGATCCGTGAGCGCCGTGGCCGTGCCCGCTCTATGGCTCAAGGCACAATGACGCCCAGCCGTCGGATGGTTGAGGGCGTTGAGCGAAGAGATATGAGTGCTCCCACAGGCAAGGTTGCTGGCAAGGGACGCTGAATGCTGAAAGATAAAACTGGACGAGCCATGGACACGACCTGACGAATACCCAACTACTCTTCACATTCACCCCCATCTCCCTCACACTCTCGATCCGACCGCACATAAAAGTTTCGCCCCTTTCTCTTTCAGTTGATGGGCCCTCTCTCGTCTCTCCCATCTTTGCCCATCATCATTTCTTCTTTTCGGCCGGGCGAAGGGGGCGTTGTTGTATTTTCTTGCTTTAGAACCATCGTTACAGAGTCACTTGGGACTTGAAAAACATGATGCATCAGTGAGCGACTTTGCGTTGTTTTGTTTTAGCAACGCTTTCTGAATGGTTTTATGGATTATCATGCCATGTATGAAACGTTCAAGTCTTTTGTTGGTCTTGGCCACGATTAATATGCGGTCGCTGGCCTTGTGTACAAGTTCTTCATTCCGTAATTGCAAATGCATGATAAATATGTTCACACATGTCTGTTGACTCTTTTGCTGCTCCGTACGTAGCCTTGAGGTATCATGAGCCTTGATTCTTGACACAGTATTTAGGATGGCTAGCCTCCTGATTTGAATGCACATATACATTCTTTCCGCTTCATTACGCTTGTAAAGATCTTGTGCACATATCCATTAGATTCAATCAACTTCCCAAAAAGCCCCTCGACATGTTCCGGGCCAACTGCGAGCTCATCGCATCGAGCTTGGCCGCAACAAGCACACACTCAATGCTCTTGCTATTTGACGCATGCTGAACGCGTAACCTCCACTGCCCAGTCTTGACGACCCATTCCTCATCTTCGGAGTCGCCGTCTGCTCGCCGTCGCTTCCGCGGGTATTCGTTTCCGAGAGATTCGATAGCGGAAGCATTGAGAAAATCTTCCAGATAGTCCTTGCCATCGAGGATGATGGCGGACTCGGGCTCAAGAACTACACGGACCAGATCCTCCTTCAACAGAGTGTTCACAAAGCCTGCAGGCTGACCATGAGGTTGGCTCGTTTGAGGGAAGTTTAGCTTTGTCGAAATAAGTTCAAATAGCTTTGCGACACGGGCTTTGGTGTCTCTAAAGAACTCTGCCCTAGCATTTCCTCCTGAAAACCGAATCTTTGTCGTCTCGCCGCCTATTTCAAGGACAAGTTCGGCAGGCTTCTCGTCCACGTATGGTCGAGCATATTGCACAAAACCCGATAATGGATCAGGTCTATTAAAAAAGACGCTGACGCCGCTCTTCTGTACGTTTTCAAGACGGAGGACAATCTCGTCCCGTCTCGTTGCTTGGTTGTAACCCAGCGAATGCGGGATGAGGCGCTGCTCAAGACCCTTGAAGTGAAAGTAGCGCGCATCGCTGAGTAGTTCCTGGCGGTGCGTCTCGTCGCGTATACGAATGGGGTACCCACGTAGAAAGTGCAGGAGCTCAGCAAATGTGTCA
Source organism: Fusarium continuum (assembly GCA_013184455.1). Lineage (NCBI taxonomy): Eukaryota > Fungi > Ascomycota > Sordariomycetes > Hypocreales > Nectriaceae > Fusarium > Fusarium continuum. Next base: position 27,289 of record JABCKB010000663.1, on the reverse strand, counting down.
GCGCTGCGCTTCGGAACAGACGGAGGGAGGATTGAGGGAGGTCGAATGAGGCCTTCACGTTCAAGACCAGGGAAGAGATCATCGGGGCGCGAAAAGAAAGCCGCAAAGCCGAGGGAGAAGTAATTGGGAGAGTTGCCCGGGTCTTCGAAGATCTCGCGGGGGATCTGGAACTCGCGATGGCCGATGGAGATGAAGATGCTCTCCTCATAGAGCTGGGAGATCAGCTTTGGTACTGTGACAATCGCCAAATCAGTCAAATGTATGGATCGCGCGGCTGGGGCGACAAACAGCTATAGAACTGCGCATCTGAAAACAGCCGCACAAAGTGCTCGCCATCACGGGGCTGGACATGATAGCCTTGCAGATGCAGAGAGATGTCGCGGAAGATGGAAGGATCGCGATCGATGTAGAGTGTTCGGAGGGATGAGCCCGACTCGTCGCCTCGTTCTTTTGTTGATTCTAACTGACAGACAAAGTATTGGGAGAAGTATGATGGTGCTGCAAGAGATGTTAGCAAAATGTTGTGATACGGGGTATTGCAGCAGTGCGATGCGATGCGATGCGACACGACAAGCGAGCTGGAGTCGCAAAAAAAAAAAAAGGTTAAAGCCAATCTCTTACCGTCAGAAGATAATGAAGCGCCCGAGAGCTTGAACAATTCGCTGCCGATCTGAATAGGAAATACGCGCTCATGAGGTAGGATAAGCGGGATCCGAGAGACGTTGCGCTCTGACAGCGGCTCGACAGTCAAGGGCGCTGTGTCGGAGGAGGCAATTGAAGTCATTGTAACGAGATTTGTATACAGAAGCCAAGCCAGCCCTTGTGGTTGATTACTTGATTATAGATTGGCGACAACGCAAAGACCCCATCCTCCTTCAGCTGAGGATAGTTGAAGTCGCAGTGCGACGTTGTAACGTTGATAAGGTGCTGCTGTGCCTAAGGTGTAAATTTAGGCCATCAAATGAGCTTGCACGAGAGGTGCATGAGCTTGCGCCACGAGATGCTAATGTAATTGTGGCTGGTTATTCTATATCGAACCCAACATCTAGTTACATATCGTACACTTGAGCCAAGTGCATGTTGTGATATTTAATTGTCTTCATTATGTTCTATAACTCCTCAAGTCCTTGCAATGCTGATAGTTGCGTCGTTTAGCATCGTACATATATCCCCACATCAAATCGTTTGGTATCGTCGAAGCTGTACGCAGGTACATGGTCTTCAGCATAAATGCGACTTTGTTTGCCCATTAAACTGACGCTCAGTATCCACATAAATTATTTCTATAGACTTCACCGGCTCATCAACTCAACTCCACTCCTGACAACCCCAACGACTGCTCCTGTCTGGATCAACTCGCTGCTTCCACCAGCAACTCTATGCTCGATATTCGCGAGTCCATCCAGCCAGGTGATCATCACCTCAGGACTCACCTCCAGCTTCACAAGCTCCTCAGACAACGCTGTGATGATATCAGCCAGGGCAAGGCCCCGCGACACCTTGAGAGCATTGATGGTGTTGAGGCAGCTAGTGACATCTGAGGTCTTGAGCAGCGTCGAGACGATTTCCGTAATAGCATCTGGCGGCGGTGCTGCAATGCAGTTGTAGATGGTTTCTGTTGTGATGTTGTCACGCTGGATCTCGCTGTCGGGCACCTTGGGTGCATTCTTTAGTCGCAATGGTGTACCTGACTCCCTGTTAGCATTTGGACAAAACTGGGTTTGCATGAATACTCACTTGACGCATGGCATGCTTGTAGAACGTTCAAAGCTCTTCGCATGTCACCCTTGCTCAACTTCACCAGCGCATCCACCGCCTCTCCTCCAATCTTGACATGTTCCTCCTCCACTACCTTGTCTACCAGCACTCTGATATCACCCTCCTTTAGCGGACTGAAGCGGAATCTCGTGCACCGACTCAGGAGAGCTGGACTGAGCTTATGAGAGTAGTTGGCAATGATGCAGAACCGTGTGTTGACTGTGTACTTCTCCATGATTCGTCGCAGGGCCATCTGTGCTGTGCTTGTCATGGCATCAGCCTCGTCCAGCACGATGAGCTTGAACCCAGCCATTGAGTTGCCCGAGCGTGCAGATGCGCCGCCCATGGAGAAGATCTGCTTAGTGCTAGCAAATGTTTTGATCTGCTCTCGCACAACATCGATACCGCGGTCATCTGAGGCGTTGAGCTCGAGGACCATCTGGCGCATATTGGCAGCGCCATAGATTCTGCGGGCAAGTGCAAGAATCGTCGATGTCTTTCCAGTACCTGGAGGGCCGTAAAGGAGGAGATGGGGGAGGCGGTTTTGGTCGATGAATTTGTTAATGGTAGCGAGAATGTCTTGATGACCCGAGACGTCTTCGAGAGTGTTTGGGCGGTATTTCTCAACCCTGAACTATCGTTAGTTCATGATCATCGAAAGCATATGGGGGTTTTCGGGTCCTTACCAAGGCAAGCTGTCCTCAGCTTCGACTGGTAGATTAGCAGCACTTCGCTTGCCCTTGTTTGCTTCAGAAGAAAAGGTTACATCCTTGGAAGTAGGGACATCGACGTCCATCTCATCCCCAATATCCGACATGATTGCGCTGTGTTTTATCGGTCCTCGCTGTTAATTTGGTGAGATTATGTTGTAGGTGGTTGATCGTCACTCAATTCGTCGCAGTATGGAAGTTTGAACATTGAGGTCACTGGAAGACACGCGCCTTTGCACTAAAACGCGTCCAGTCGTGTCGGTTAATTAAGACCCCTGCACTTGGCAACCACCAATCACCGCGCTTTATTCTTTGACTTCAACAACTCCGAGTCGTTGTAATAAGGTGACATGTTTCCTCGTTTCTTCTGATAAACTCTCAATTATGCCCTTTTCCTTTCTCTTCTTTCTTTTTTCTTTCTTTCAAATTTTTGTTTTTTAAGAGGCGCTAAAAGTAATTAAATGGCACTCACTATCAGATTTAAAGTCACTTATTAATTGTCCTTTGGTAACAACTCTAAAGGGGCATTTACAGCTATACCACCCAGGAAAGCCTGGAGATGACCCAACCAATCAACCGTTCCAGCGCCTATCGTTCATCACCCTATATGTTCGTTAAAAGAAGAAGAATATCTAAATTATGTCCCAGAGACCACCAGAAATAATGGAAGGCGGTGGCCCCTTGTCTCATCTCATCACTCATTGCTCACGTATCTGATTCGTCCCCAAGCCTACGAGCTCAAACATTATGGGGATTATGGCCACCGCAAACCAGGCAATTCCTATATGTGAGTTAGCAACTGTTGCCGGGGACCCAAAAAACAGTATGGAGGAATAACTTACCAGTGTAGACAACGAGCTTTGTTACAACCTCGACGTCGTATCGCACACGGGGCTTGATCAACTGCGAGAACATCTCCTTCTCCCCTAACCCATCTTCTGAACCTGTGACGAAAATTTCGATCCGCTCATCTCCAGCAGCTGGTGTTGTCACTACCTCGCCCGTTCCCATCATCTGCTCAAACTCGTTGATACGATGAGGCTGTGAGCCTGAGGCCTGGGCACCCTTCCCTGAATGGTCCTCATGCGTAGCCTGAAGCTCGAGGTTGCTGGACCTGCTCTTCAAGCTATGGTTGCTGCTAACGCTCTCGCGCCGCTTGCGCTCCCTATACGCCAAAGTCTCGTATGCATCGGCGGCACTCTGGGGTCCGATCGACACGGATCGACCTCGGGTTGTGGGGTTTCGAATACTCTCAACCATTCGTGGAAAGTCGGAAGGTGAAGGGAAAAGAGTGTCGATACGAGAACCCGTTGGCACAGTCTTATACTTGCTGGCGGGGGTAAAGAATCGTCTTGGCATGTTCATGCCAACCTGCTCAAAGATTCGGAACAGATGAGGCAGAAGCTTCAGCAGCAAAGGCTTCATCGTCTCGCGCCATGCGAAAACAACAAGAACGCCGAAGACGATTCTAGCCACGTTGGCAGCCAGGCCCAAGTGCATGATATCTACAGTTCCTCCACCATGCGCATGAGTCTCCCAGGGATCAAGCGCAATTTTCCCGTACGTCCAAGTACCAAACTCGAGGCCGATGAAAACGCCAGCAAATGCAACACTATCATCGTAGCATGGGCAATCATCTGCTGGTTCAGGGTGAATGCGCACAAGAACCAGGATGATCAGCGCGGCGACGAGCGGCGCAACCCAAGAACTCGAGTGCATGTATTCGTCCAACGGAGGCCCATAGTAGAACTCGAGTATAGAAATAGCAGCACCCATGATGGATCCAACGATCACGTCGAGGAAGCCATGCATACCACAGTAGAGACGCCCGAAAATGATCGAACCAGCATAGAAGTATGCGAGGAATTCAAGGGCGATCTTGGTCGTTGCAGGAAGTGTGTTATCGGGGCTGCGTAATATCAGGAGCGCATAGACGGCGACAGAGACGGCATTGGCGCTATGGGTCGAAGGGAAACCATATTCGAGGGCTGCAGAGCCAGACATGGTAATTCGGTGCAGAGGCGGCGACAGAGGGCGTGGGAGAGAGTAAAAGTCCTTAATGAAACCCGTCCAAAAGACACCAAGGGCGAGAATGTGAACAAGCCTACACAACGAAGAATATTAGCACCATGTTTAGCCTTGCAAAATTCGACGCTCAAGCAGAGTCCAGCCACTGCGTCTGCAGCATATCGTCGTGCGGCGCGGCGCAGCGCAGGTAGACACTTGAACATGGTATGACCTACCCCTTGCCAAAGGCAGCATATCCACACCAGAAGCAGATAGGCAACCCGATCATAAAGAAAGTGTGTGTTCCGAGGTTGGCGGTAATAGCAAAGTAACTATCGAGAGCCGGAGTTCGCATCTTCTCCTGCATCCAGGCAAGGTAGGGCGTCTCCCAGCGGATCAGGGGCAGCATCTTCTGGCGCAGGTCGTACCGCCATTTTGGCAGAGCGCGCTTGTCTGTGAGACGAGGGATCAGTGAGGCTCGCGGCGCAAAAGAAGTCGTGCTGGATGCGTACAGTGATCGAGGCTCCTCAGTCCCGCATCAGGAACATCGTCGCCTTTAGCAGAGCCGTTTGTCGCGGGCAGGACCGTTGCGGTTGTGGTTGTAGCGGGAATGTTGGCGCTGGCGCTGGCGCTCGACGGCGGGGCATCGCGTCGAGGGTCGCTCATGGTTCTGCGGGCGGGAGGGGGGACGTCAATTGCGATGAGGATGATATCGACGACGGAGCATTGGGGTCTAAGAAGGACTCCGGCTGGGAAAATCGAAAGCGCGTGGGCGGGCTGAGGCTTCAACGGACAAACGTAGTTGTAGTGTTTTAGTTGTAATAGCTAGCAATGGAGGCCGGAGAAAGTTTGAGGTGGAGTTTTGCACAATGTTACATGGACTTAACTTGCAAAGTATCGAGGTTCAAGCGTAGGAGACATATCAATACGTTTTTCGATTGTTGGTCAGCAGTCAATTATATACCCATCAATGGGCAAATTCATCCTTGTCTTGGGCAGTAGGTAAACAGTCAGATTGGGTGGTTATTCGTCCGTCATGTTGATAGTCGACCGTCCATCGCAACATCAATCCATGTTTGACTTCAGCGCTTGGCGCGCACACATCACAGGAACAGGAAGACACAGAAACAGACAAAGGAACCCCTCAAAATCTGGTTTTAACCTACGGATCGTCTACCTTGCTCAGGTCTCGTGGTTCTCCTCTTCAACCCCCTGCCGGTCCCCTGGAGCGAAACCCATCATGGAAGCTGGACAACTGAGAACGTCCACTAACAAGGAAGCCAGCCGCTCCTCCTACAGGGGTTTTGCGTATTCAAAGTATCTTTGAACAATAACCTACGTATTGCAGTCGTGCTTACGCCTCCTAGGTACATGACAGGCAGTTGTTGGAGGGATATCTCTATGACATGTGTCCAGCCAGGAACCGATCGCTTGGCCAGGGTGCTAAAAAAAAAAGCCGTGCCACGATGATATCGGGGACGCATCCGCAACAGACATTGATGAAGGCCGTGTAATTTCAGGCATGTCTTATAATTGAACATCTTGAGACGTTTGGCTGATTGTGAATACTATCAAAAAGCAAGTTATTCAACGTATCAACAAATAGGAATTAGACTTGGCAATATGTTCATGTTAGTAATTGCAGCAGAATCTGATATCTGCAGCACTGTCGCAAACGCGTGTGTTGGTCCCTGTCTAACAGACTCATCCTCAAATTTTTATCACGACTTCACTCACTTACTCGCCACCGCATTCACAATCCTTCTCCATCTCCAATGCCGCCCTTCTCTCTTCGCTACAAACACTGCGTCGTGACCGGAGGCACCGGCGCAATCGGCTTCCGTATCGCGGCCGCTTTCGCAGCGCGCGGCGCCGTTGTCACCCTCCTCAGCCGGTCTGCGCCCACTGCCCGGTTCGGCCTTGAACGTCAACTCACTCCGTTCGAGCCGGACCCGGACGATGATAACCCGGACGAGGAGTTTCCATTGAAACACCGCTTCATACGCCTGGATGCTACAAAGCCTATCAGTTTCGCAGGCGTCTTTGGCGCTGCTATCGGCCCTGTCGACGTTCTCGTCAACAGCGCTGGCGTCAGTCAAACTTCAGTTCTCAGGAGGACCAGTAACGAGGAGATTCAGAACATAATCGACGCTAACCTCCAGGCTACGATTCTCGCCTCTAAATATGCCAGAATGAACCCGTCTGGTGTGTCAAATAAATCACCCGTCTTCAAATACACCGTCTCACACTTCTCAGGTTGCATCATCAATGTCTCAAGCCTCATGGCCAACAAAAACGGAGCTGGTGCTTCGATATACGCCGCTTCAAAGGCCGGCGTCGTCGGTGCGTTCATGATATCTCCCTGATTTTATGCTACATCATTTCCATACTGCCTATGGTACATGCCAAAGTAAATAAAAAAGCAAACCGCTCACTCCGTTATCCTCGCAGCCTTCACTCGTGCCATGTGCATTGAGTATAGCACACGCTCCATTCGCGTCAACGCCCTGCTACCTGGTTGGATAGCTAGTCCAATGTGGGATCGTGAGTCTATCCCTCCCTCCCTTTGCCTCATTAGGGCACATCTTTTTGCGCCCCATAACCCATAAGAAAAGAGGTCAATGTTGATGTACAACCCCCGTTTTAGAACTCAAGTCAGAACTCCAAGGCCGATACCTCCACGACTGCCCCTCGCATCGTGTAGGTCTGCCCGATGAGGTGGCTGACGCTGCTGTCTTTCTGGCAACGAACCGCTTCGCAAACAATTGCGTCCTAAACCTCGATGGTGGTTTAAGCGCTCTATAGCAACCTTGAACTTGACTACGCGTATCGTCCTTGTCAGACCGAACATCGTCAGTCATCAATGACGATCGCGCCGCCGCTGACCTGACCTTGGACCTGATCCACGTCCACAACGTCAGCTCCTGATGCGGCAATCTTGACCTTCTTGAGAGGCTGATCATCCTCCTCAGCATGCGGTCTCTTGATGCCCTTGGGCTCAACATCAAAGGCCTTTCCGTTGACCTCGCTGTTACCATTCACTTCGACTGGTTGGGGCTTCTTCGGCCGACGTGGGATATTTAGATTGTCCGGGAATGTGGCCTTGACCGGTTTCTCGTCCTTGTCCAATGTACTGTTACATGTAAGCTTAGTTCGGTAAAAGAAGAGATATAAAGACGAACCCTTCTTGAATATTAATAACGACGTTCACAAACGTATCTTCGTCATCCTGGTCAATGACGGTCAAGAATGAATCCTTCTTGATGCCTGTCCTATTTGTTAGCTCTGTATATAGTCGTGTGTTCATTCATCAAAGCCTTACCCAGGTGGCTCAATTTCTTGGGTAAATTCTCGTCGTCGCCGTCTTCAAAACATTCAACCAGAGTTCCTACGTCATTATTCACAACAAACTCCTTGCCTTCAAAGCCCAGCTTTGACTTGACTACATCGTCAATGAGATCCTTCAGAGTCGCCCGAGACAGGTCGGCAATGATACTAGTGAAGTGCACACTGCATACTGGACAATCAGGATTTGGCTCCCGAGACCTGTCCGGAGCCAGAAGTCGAGCCGGCGCAAAGGGAGTCAAGAAGACCTCCTTAGACTGTGCATACTCGCCCTTCAGGACCTTGAAGGACTGAAGAACACAGAGACCAGCGACAATTGCATTGGTCGTGGCGATTGCGGGGATGATGTTGCCAGCCATCTGCTTGGTATCGAATCGAGACTTCTTGTCGATTCCAAAGATTGTTGAGCGAATGTTGGCACTTGCCGTCACAAAATCGAGGGTATCGATATCATCCTTGTCAAAGGTGATTGTAGGTTCGGGGTCTTGGGGTGCCTTGTTCTTCTTGAGCTCGAGGATTCGCTTGCTCAGGCGGTCAAGGCTATCGTTGAAGACCACTAGACTCTCTTCCAAAGACCAAACCCGCTGATCGTCGTTGAGCACCGCATCTTTGTCAGCAATGGCATCACCAGCTTTCGCGAGAACATTCTCATATTGAAGAGGCTCAGGCGCTCGCCGTGAGGTCCACATTCCCTCGACGGAACGTAGTCTCTCGACATCAGCATTGAAAACCTTGTCGAACAGCATCTGGGCAAACTTAGACGTCCCAGTAGCATCTCGAATCTTCTTGAGAGCTTCTGATTCCTTCTTTAGCTCTTCAATCTCCTTGGCTGTCGTCCGTCAGCATGTGTCGCTCCCTAGCACGAGAACCAACTTACCATTGTCCGCGTCAGTCGAATGGTCAAAAGCCGCCTGATCTTCACTCGTGCCAAATATTTCACTACGAGTTGTGTTAGCAGGTTTCATGTGCGACTGTCTGAATACGTACTTGAGCAGGTAGCTTTTACCCCAGACAATGCAGTGAATTGGCTGACTAGGAGTACTTCGGATTGTGCACACGGGGAAAGATTTTGGTGCCTCCTTAGGAGTACAGTCGTAGCACGCGGTAACGCCTTTCTTGATGACTTGTACCTGGCCGTTGAACCCAGTGGTACCACTCTCGATCAGTGGTACATCTGCTGCCAGACACATCTTGTTCACGTGTCTGCGCGCTTCGAGATTGTCCAGAGCATTGAAAGCAATGCGAAATTGGTGGAACCAGGCCACAGTAAACTCGTCATCTTTGATGTTAGCGTGGTGCGCGACTATCTTGACATTCGGATTAAATCGTTGTGCCGCCTCTTTGGCGACCTGAACAGTGGTTAGTATTCTATCAAACCCCGAGTATCGCGAGGAGAATGACGCACTAGTGCCTTTGACTTCTTGATGTGTTCGTGACGAAAGAGGAATTGTCGGTTCAGGTTGGAAAGGTCGATGGTGTCGAGGTCGACAATGTGGATTTCGCCAAAGCCTGTGAGAACGAGATTCTTGAGAAGCTCGCAGCCAATTCCACCAGCGCCAACCATGAGCACGCGAGCCTGCGCAATTCATCGTTAGTGTGTGTGAAGATAGATAAAGAACTGATACAACATGGTCGCCGAATAGAATCGTGCGCAATGCGATTTTTTATGAATCGCTCCCAGGTGTTGCATCTGGTCGAGTATTGATACAAGATCAAAGCGCAGAGGCAAGACTCGGCTCCGTGCACAGTAAACGTACCTGCTTCACAGACGTATTGAGTGATGCGCCGAGAGATTGTTGATTATGTCGATCACGCGTCACGGCTGGCGGACGTCTTTGAGGAGCGTTTTCGGATGGAGCAGGCTGTTGCTGCGTCTGTGGTTGCTGCGCAGGTGCTGGAGCTGGAGCTGGAGCTGGAGCTGCTACAGCCTGAGTCTGGGCTTGAGCCGGAGCTTGGTCGGCGCTCGTCGCATTCATCGTCATCGTCGTCGCTCAGTGAACGCGGGAATAAGATCGAAAGAGAGCAATAGCCCGATCCGAGGGCTGCGCATACGGTTGGGGTTGATGCGCTTGGTTTGCTTTCGTCAGGTTGTGGAGAGGATCGCGATCAGTTGAAGATGGGAGGTTGGATAGGATGTTAGTGGTGAGAGAGCTGAGATAGAGCACCCAGCAGCACCCAGCAGTGCAAGGGTTCAGGGCGGCCAATCAGATACAGCTGTCGCCAAGAATCGAGCTCCTAAAGCCGGGAGTCCTTAGTGAATTCTAGGTTCGTGATTGGGCTCCACTAACGATGGGAGGTAAGTTACTCCACTGCGTCGCAGGCTTGACTCGCAGATGGATGATCATAAAATCCGGACAATGAAGATTAGGTTCTTTTCCTCAGGTACGGATATACTACAAATTAGAGAAAGAAAAGCATTGCCTCGGGGTTCAAATCTAATCTAAAATCTAACCAGATTCCCAGCTTTCCCATTAAAGTTCTAACTTGTATCTTTTAAGTGCTATCCATGTCGCTACGAATTAGTTGTAGTAATTATAAGGTCTGCACATTTTATCGCAACCCACCTTAGCATTACTCGGCAGAGAACTCCCCAGCTGCTGGTCGTTAGATAGAGGAGTAGTAGTGACGTGCAGGCAAACAACAAGGAGATGCTGTAGGAAAGGAAAGGTCTCTCTTGCGTTTTATTCAATGATTGATGAGTCAATCAGTCGTTCCAAGAGACATTCGTGTATAAGCTTTCTTCCAATCCATTTCTTTCCCGTGTTTCAGCCAGAACAATCTCAGTGGACGCCCGACAAACTGGGTTCCGGCTTGTGGTGGTAGTGAGTGTTGCGGCCTCGGGACCCTAGAGAGAAAAAAAAAATTAAGGGATCTGGATACCTACTCAACTCAGGTTTGAGAGTCTAGACCGACTGAATCAGACAAAGACCCCTTCCACCATATATTCACTCTTTGATATTCTTTTTTTTTCTTCCACGCCTTTCACTTTCACTCACTTCTTTCTTTCTTTATTTTCTTACCCAAACTTTACCCTCAAAATTCGAGGCCATGTCTGACGACGAAGTTGACACTGAGCTTTTGGAGCTCCTGCGCCAACATCTTCAGGGGAAGATAGAAGTCCAAGAGGAGCCCGAGACAGGCGTTCTCGAGAGCGCTGAGTATGTCTATGATAGCTGTATCGATGTCGCCGTCGATATGCGTGCCTCCAAGATGGCGGCTGAGAGCATATACAAGCAAATGCAGCAAAAGAGTTACTCAACGGCCACCTGGTCAGAGCATGAACTTCATCCCAAGGCTAAGGATGAGAGCACGGCCAACTTCATATTCACTATGGACTTGCTAAACTTCTCTTTCTGGTCCGAGTTGCCCGATGACGAGAGATTTGCCATTGAGTATCGCGGAAAGAGGTGGACGGGTTATTGGAGTTTGGTTGCAGCCCTTCAAAGGGCCCTTGATGAAGGTCGGTTATCTGTCCACGATGACTCACTAGCAAGACTGACATGTTTTCTTCAACCAAAGACATTCCTATCACAGACCCTCTCTATTGGCAAAACGAACAAGAGTGTACCCTTGAGTCTCTCAGACATGTGTTTAGGTCGTGCACAGAAGAGCAGATTCCCTTGCTCGAGGAGCGCTTAGACTGCCTTCGAGAAGCCGGCCAGGTTCTCTACAAGGCAAGCCAGAATTCATACTCTGAAGTCAGCCAGACCTTCTAACAACACGCTTCAGTACTACGATGGCTCTGTTGTAGAGCTCATTTATGCAGCCGACGGGTCTGCAGCACGTTTGGTAAACTTGTTGGCGCAGGACTTTGACTGCTTCCGCGATGAACATCGTTTTGAAGACGGCAAGATGATCCGTCTCATGAAACGAGCTCAGATCCTCGTTGCTGATCTCTGGGCGTGCTTCAACGGCGAATCGTACGGCGAGTTTCGCGACATTGACAAGATCACCATGTTTGCGGATTATCGTATCCCTCAGATTCTCATGACCAAGGGAGCTTTGTACTGCTCTCCGGCTATCGCAGCGGCCATCAAGGACAAAAAGATGATAGAGAGCGGGTGCTCTTGGGAGTTACAAATACGAGGTGAGTCGTCAAATACACGACCTGGTGCCCTGCTTGCTAAACAAATCTAGCTTGCAGCATCTGGTGCGTCGAGCTGGTTCGACGAGAGATCCTACGTCAACACCCTGACGCCCATGTCAACGCCATCCTGATAGACTTTTTCCTCTACGACAGCATGAAGGAACTAGAAGCGGCTGGGAAAGAGCCCATCCCACACCATCGGACAAGGAGTATTTGGTACTAGACAAAAGGCCGCGAGGCCCGTTGCTCAGTAGTTCTCAGGTGTGTTTTTTTACAAAGTTGGAGTTCGGGTCATAGATTCTCTGTTTAACGAGTTCGTGTTGGGCTTATGGAACAATTGAGACAAGAGATAAAGCCACATCGGCAAGCAAACATTGTTCCCCCAAACGCCCTGCTCCCTATAAAACATTCAGTGTCTAGATAACAAAATAAATCAAGCCCCCACAGCAGTCGAGTTGAGGATTTCATCCATATGCGCCGTTTCGATATTGGCATTACCCTTGCTCTCTTCTTTCAAGATGACGGCAAGAACCTCAATGGGAGGGTTGAGGCCCAGACGGTCCGCACGGATCCAGCGATTATTTCTAGACATACCGATACACGGCTATATGAGTTAGCTACAGGGTGTCCATGAAGAAGATCGAGCTGACTTACACCGTATTGTGAGCTGACATCGAAATAACGAAGGACTCTCTCACTCAGAGATAACCCTTGTTGATGCAGTCGTGGAGTAGTCCACTGGCTTTCAATAGATTTCCAGTACTTTTTGATCTGCGCATCTGTGACCCTCTCTGCGCGCAGCTCTGAATCGGACTTTTCAGGTTCTGTTGCTACCTCAGGCTCAACATCTTCCTCGCCAATCTCTATCGGCTCGGGTTCTGCAATCTCAGGCTTGTCAACAACAATTTCTTCCGCCTCGTGCTGCTTTACATGTTGACTGGGGTCGACTTTTGTAACAGAGGCCGAAATGGCAGACTTCTTGGCATTCTTTGGTACGGGCTTTGTCACTTTGTTTGAGAAACTGAGGGTAGACTGCCCCTTGGCAGGCGGGCCCCTGCTGCGAGTGCTGGCAGCGGATCGTCGAGTTGTGGGCATGGTTGGCTGAACTTGTCAAGCGAGATGATACTGTTGAGTTGTAGGTAAATGCTGCTTGACGATGTGTGTAAGTCAGGCCGGAGCGGATGTTCCAAGATAATCTATGTGGTAGATGGAATCTAGGCGATAGAACTGGTAGCTCGTGCGTAAGTGAATGGATGGTTTAATGCGACTGATGATGATTCCGTTCAGTTGATTAAATCAGTGCAGGGCAGCGACAAGGTTAGCTTTCAACGTGGATGGTGCATGACGGAGTACAAGCCTCAAGAGGTAGTGGATTGGCGGGGCAACGCGAGTTCCCTTGGAGCGCGACATCACGTGGGTGACATCATGTCTTCAGAGATCACTGAGGGACTGAAGTGTTAGCCTCCACAATGGCAATGGAGCACCATATGCCTGGGTTGCTTTATCGGACGCAATAATGTTGTGTCGGTAATTCTGCTCTCTTTCCTTTTGGCTTGGTCCTGTAAACTCGTCGCCCATGATATAAGACCTAACCTTTCTACTACGTAGTGTGACACCATCATCAACCGCCAGTGGCCTCTCGGTAGAACGAAAGGCTCCTGTTTGCACCAGCTGTGCAAAACATCTCGCTTCTGACTGTTTTTGGTAGCCACTTCACCGACCAAAGGGCCTTATCCGTCTCGCTGTGCGTAGCAACACAGGCAGTGCGCTCAATTGACCATACCTTAACCTTTCCATCCATAGATCCGCTCAACAGGTACTCTCCAGTGTCGCTCCAATCGAGGGATGTGATCCATGAAGAGTGTCCAGTCAAGTTTCCAACATGCTCTCCGTGCTTCATGTCGTAGAGTGCGATAATTCCAGCATCACCCGCTGCAGCAAGTCGGGTGTTGCCTGGGGAGAAGGCAACTGATCGCACAGGCTTTGCGAGACCTGAGTGTCAAGGTCAGCAAGATGCCGTAAAAGAAACCTGATACGTGACTCACCAGATAGTGAGTACAAAACTCGTCCTGTGTCGTTGTTGAAGATGTAGACGGATCCGTTCTGGTGTCCGCTGGCAGTGTATTTGCCATCCCGGCTCAAGTCCACTGACATGCCAAAACTGCCTGATCCAGCACTTCCGGTCTCGTACTCGCGAATCTTGGGCTTTTTCTCGTCCACGACATCCCAGACGTTGACCCGTCCATCATTGGTTGTGGTAGCCAGGTAAGAGCCGTCCTCACTCAACGCCATCGCCCAAGCCTCACCGGGCTTCGCTGAAGGCCCTGTGATCTCGCCGTTCAAGCTCCATTCGCCGGTATCGCTATTTAGTTGCCAAATCTTCACCTCACCTCCAAATCCGGCACTCGCAGCAACGTTGCCGTTCCGTGAGGCGCAAACATGGTGGCAGCCTAGCTGGTGCGCATCTGAGATGGACTGCTTGAGTGGGAACGAAGGGTCAGTGGTGTCGTGAATGTGCAGTGCCGAAGAACCACTGCCTGATATCACAGCTTTGGGTGTAGTCGCAATAGAGAAGATGTCTGTGATGTGGGCTATGCGTTATCAGTAAGCTGGTTGCTCAAGGTATTGTTTCTTGTCGCCCCGCGGCGGGGAGGTTAAGCTCACCATTGTCCACGGTATGCGTGGTCAAGTATTGTTTCGACTAGGAAGATCAGCTCATGTGTAAAAAGTTTTGATTATGATTCACCAAGTCTTACCATCTCTGCCACCTCGGATCAGAGCTTGTGTTTTCCTGACTCTTCAGTATGACGTTGTGTATGAATCAAAGTGCGCGAAGGCCAGAGGCTTGGTGGGGCATCAGAGGGTCATCTACGCAAAACTCCAGATTCAAGCAAGGGAAAGCAGCCAACCTTGTTCAATATTGTCCTCGATAAAATATGGATGGAATTAAGGTGGCGTAAAGTACAAAGAACTAGACACCCGGTTTACATTTCCTAAGAGACTGAAGCTACGAAAGGCACGCACGCAGTTGGATATCTAAATGGGCAGGTCATAAAATAAATATAAAACTACCATCGTAGAATCACCCAGCGGATCCAACATTTTTATTGTTCAATATTCCTACAAGGCTCAAACGAGCCGAAACGCCCAAGGTATGCATGATTTTGTCATGGATATACAGAATCTTCTTACAGTGTTGGTAAATCATCAATTTTCCTCATCCTCTCCCTCTTAGACCGGCCTATCGCCGGGGTAATCCTGACGCCAGATTTGCTTCATCTCTGCAGTGCGTTAGAATATATGTCTTATTGCGTGGGCAGATATGAAGTTGTACCTTCCAGACAAGTTTGGCATAATCGATGCGTACGCTTGGGTTGGCCACATCCGGGACATTTGCACAGGCTGTTCACATCCTTCAGCGCCTTGCCCGCCATTTGTCTGTGTCGCTTCCTCGAGTGAGAGACCTTATTCTTGGGTACAGCTCGTAGCACAGACTCCCAGATATCATCAATGGTGGGGAGGTTTAGAGAAACGCCTGGAATCGCAATAGACAGCGACGGGAAGAGCTTCTGGGTGAACTGGCGAAAAGACACCGCAGAGACGAGGGTTGAAGAAGGGAGTCGGGGGAGGAGTGCGGCAGCCATCTTGACGAAGAAAAATATGTCGAATGGAATATGACGACGATGTATCGGGTTTTGTGATTCGGTCGGAGTTCGAGGACGATGTTCAGACGTAGGCAGACGGTTCAACAACGATTCAATTTAAATTGATCGATACCCAGCTACTCGATTGTAAGTGCCCGCTCCTTGATATGATTTAAAGCGATTCAGCGGTAGTCGAACTCGAATTGGAGTCGCGATGATCAAAATGCGCAAGGCTGCAAAATCCAACACTCAAAAGTATTCCCCAAAGTGCCGTCGGGCCAATCATCAGCTAACCGATGCACAGACCCGTTTCAACCAATGAGGAGCTCCAAACGCGCCTTCCCCCTTTCTTTCGGTCCCTGGCTAGACCTCCCTGCTCCCTGACACCTCCCTTCCAGTACGGAAATTGTTTGCTAAGGTGGCAGGAGCAGCCCAGTGCCCGAAAAGTTCACCCCTAGCATCGTGTTCCACGCCGCCTCTCCTAAACCTCCAACTCCCAGCTTCGCTACATCTTCAAGCGTCACTTGGACCTTGCCAACTGTTTGCGTTCGTGTTGTCCTTTGTTGCCTCAGCTGTCTAGACCTTCTTTCTTGGAATATTCACAACATTCCCAAACTTTAACTCTTACCTACGCTCGCTGCTTTAATCGAACAAGTGTCTCCGAATTATTCAAGATGGCCGCCGCTTCCAACACTATCTACCCCCAGAGCCATGTCGGTTTCGACAGCATCACTTCTCAGATTGAGAAGAAGCTCTTGAAGCGTGGTTTTCAATTCAACGTCATCTGTGTTGGTAAGTGCTGGCACACCTCAGTCCTAATTGCGCCTGTGGTCTTAACCGCCATCGTGCGATGCTGGTGATGCGGCAGTCGGTCTGCAATCACGTTCGCGTGCTAACCTATCTTGCGCATTGCAGGCCAGACTGGCATGGGCAAGTCGACGCTCATCAACACCATCTTCGCCTCCCACCTGATCGACTCCAAGGGTCGCTTCCAGCCCGACGAGCCCATTCGCCAGACCACCGAGATCCAGGCCGTTTCCCACAACATTGAGGAGAACGGTGTCCGACTCCGGCTCAACATTGTCGACACCCCCGGCTACGGTGACCTTGTCAACAACGACCGCTGTTGGGACCCCATCGTCAAGTACATCAAGGATCAGCACTCCGCGTACTTGCGCAAGGAGCTCACTGCACAGCGAGAGCGCTACATCCAGGATACCCGTATCCACTGCTGCCTCTTCTTTATTCAGCCATCGGGCCACTCCCTCAAGCCTATCGATATTGTTGTGTTGAAGAAACTGTCCGATGTCGTCAACGTGGTGCCTGTCATCGCCAAGGCCGACACTTTGACTGTCGAGGAACGCCAGGAGTTCAAGGAGCGCATCAAGGAGGAATTTGCTTTCCACAACCTCAAGATGTACCCCTACGACAACGAGGAGTTTGACGATGAGGAGCGTGCTCTGAACGGTCAGATCAAGGTCTGTTTATGCCATCCGAGTACACACATTGGTAATACGAATACTGACCCATGATAGAACCTTGTTCCTTTCGCTGTTGTCGGATCCGAGAAGTCGATCATCGTCAACGGTAAGCAGGTCCGTGGCCGTCAAAACCGATGGGGTGTCATCAACGTCGAGGACGAGACTCACTGCGAATTCGTCTACCTGCGAGACTTCCTCCTCAGAACCCACCTCCAGGACCTTATCGAGACCACCTCTCAGATTCACTACGAGACCTTCCGTGCTAAGCAACTGCTTGCCCTGAAGGAGAGCAGTGCTCACGGTGGTGCCAGCAGCCGTCCCATCAGCCCCGCTGCCGACCGCGAGCTGAGCCGAAACTCGCAACGAATGACGATGAACGGCTACTAGGCTGACTTTTGCGCTTGAAGTTGTGTTGGCGATGGAGCAACGGCGTCTCTGGGCAGCTCGGTAGCCCGCATTAGTTACGACACTCTACCTGTTTCTGGGCCTGATGTAGAGCAACCCAGAAGAAATTGCTTTGGTCGGGAGGCTCGCTGGTTGGCTTGACCGTAACGGACCTATATGGTCTTTTACATCACTTCGATGACATCGGCAAGCGAGCAAGGACGAGAGCAGGATGCTTCAGGGCATGATCCGAGGGAAGGGAACTTGTCGCTCTAAGACCAGACTTTTCCTGGTTGCGTGCCTTGAGGAGGACTATCTTCTAGTCAGTCCGTATCGAAGCTGTGCACGACTTTCTTCTTTTTCTTTCAGTGTTACCCCGGAGAGCTATTTGGCCTTTTTCTATGCTTTAATCAGATCGATTACCCCATACTCTAATCTGGAGTTAGTTTCGTTGCCTACATAGTATATCAATTCCCTTGGAGTTTCTGACGTACCTGCTGTGCCTGATGTAAAAAGTTCTGTGAGGGGGATGTACTTGAGTTCTAGCTGAAGATGTCGTTGTCACTGAGATGTCTGGTGTTAATGCTACACTTGACAGAATCGTAACAGGCTTCAGCCACGCTGTTGTTGCTGGGACTGGCTGGAATATATGATGACTATGTATTCATATACGATAAGCGGTTCTTTCCGAACATAGAGGCGACTGTTGGGCCATTAGAAAGGACTTTTCGACGACCGTTGAATTAGCCGTGATATAGGGTAACCCGGTGCTTTTTTTTTTAATTTTTTTTTTAGTATTTTTTAAATTACACCTAGATGTATCAGAGATGGGCATGCAACGCCATGTCTCTGGCTTTCACTCCTCCTCTGGTCAGCTGACAACTTCCTGCCTTGTATCCTGTCTTGGTGATGATCCCGTATACGCGCCAATCCTGTGTGGATGGAAAGTGCTAGTCGAGACCATGTCTCACCACAATGTATTTCCTACCAGTCTTTACTTGCGATGAATATCCTCATACCCGAGTTGGAGTATAACAAATACCTTACCTAAACCTCACCGTTTGTTCCAACTTGCACTGATGCAATCTGTTTCATGGGTGTAAGGGGGTACATTCTACGATTCCATGCTGCAAGCGGGAAAGACATTACTTAAAGCATAAGGACTACGCGATATTATATAGATTGCTACGTGGACGGAAAGTAGACCGCAACGAGTGGCCCGTGAGCTGCAATCCCTGCTGATGTGTTTCGGCTTCTAAGTTTCAGAGCCTTACTGCCTTACACCATGAAGCACTTGTTAGTTATGGGGTAGTTTCCGCAGCGTGGGGACACGAATAGCCCGTGCTCATTTAAAACTGCGCACGGAATCAAACTATTAAAGACGGTCATTAGGCAGAAGATATTGAAGACATCAAGGTGAGGGTGCCGTGCTCGGAGAAAATATCTCGTGGACTGAGATGGGCCATGGGTTAGTAGTTGCGCTACTTATGATCACTCTACAACAGCGCAGTCACGAGATATCAGGGGAACATTTGGTCACGACATACAAGAATTCTAAAGCGTCGTACCTAGCCAGGTGCTCCTTGTGATTTGACATGAGACGCCTTCACCAAGGTGACTGCATGATGAGGCATGGCTTGCGGCTCTGGAAGCAACGTGTTGTACTATTGGCTGCTGGGTAGGCAGCATTACTAAACGGTAAAGGTGTAAGTCAAAACCAGGTAACACTTCATTGCAGCAACGACCAATCCTGTAACAAGTACTACCAGACAGGTGACCTCAAGTCGCTTGTGTCGACTGCAAACAGATGGAATTTGGCGATTATATTAGCCAAGAGAACCGTCAAAATATCGGCACAGCTTGGTTTCAGGTCTGAGTGGGAAAAAAGTAAAGAAGTAAAGATCGCTCATGCTTCACCGACAAAGCCCTTTGAGGTCTCTTAAGCACGGTGAAATTGATGCCAAGAAAGTTGTAGTTGCAGTAGCTAGCTCAGTTCAGAAACTCGTAGTAGGACTTATTAGGAACTCGAGAAACCGTCAGTAATTTTAAACTTCTGAGACTTGAGATTGCGGTGGGTGAAGTTTGCAAGGATGTTGAATGACAAGCATCCATCTAAAACGTGGTGGGACCATCTGCATTGGTAGAAACTACCTACTACCTACCCCTTCAACGGCCATTCGTCATTCAGCGGAGTGAATGTTCGATAAGATCTGAGGATAGAGTTCACGTGGCTTGATAAGCAGAGATTCACCAATGACTGTCGCGTCTTCTAGACCTTTTCTGACTTTGATATCCGTCTCAGAATCAAACGCCCCTTGTCCACTCATTCCCGTCAACCCGTCTTCGAGACCCGTACTCATTGTCCAAGTCGCCGAATCTAGACTGCAAACGGCAAAGCGAATTCATGCCAAGTCCATCAAGCGCCAACAAACCCCAGCAACGACTGGGACAGGGACCCATGACAACTTGCACAAGGGTACTGCAATTCTGTACTGTAGTTGCTGGTCTGGACAAGAGGACGAATGGAATGAGTGAGTGAATTAACTTAGTAGAGAGTGAGACATCTCGCAGATGATGTTAGTTGATGATTCTTCGTTTGCTATGTCCGTCTGCTCACCTTCACTCACGGGTGTACATATATATATCTTGTATAGACGATGCAGGACTCAACTAAACTTGGCTTGGCGTCTTGGCTTGAAGCTTGGCTTCTGCCGGAACCTGACCTATTCATGCTGAAGCCCAAAATGCCATGACCGGGTTCCCGATAGTGGTGTAATAGACTGAAAACAGCCCAGGCTCACCTCACCTATCTCAGGCGGCGTAGATTGTCTTGCGTTGATGGGATTGCATGTAAATGTATGCGCCAATCCTTGGCCTCGGTATTCTTTCTTATTTAAGCTTGCCTCAGTCGCTGCACTGGATCGCATTGCACCTGCCCATTTCCGTTCCCGTCCAACTATCCCGTCGTTGTTTGCCTGTTGTGGCATAATCACCTCCGTATCCATTTAGATCCATCACTGTCAGTCGCTGACATTTATCCTTCACCTTCTCCCACTCACTCCTCCCCTCATCCAGCTTGCTCCTTCTTCCAACTCCATACGCTCTTTCTTCACTAAGCGATTCGTCTGTGGGATTGTGGCCCTTTCGCTTCTTATCACTCTTTCCGACTGTGTCTGGTTTATTTCGCGCCTTTATTCTGTTTTCTGTTTATCCTCGCCTTCTTTTCTCATCCATCATCGTCATCATCATCACCGAACCTCACGCACTCTCTGCTGTGAGCTAAGCTTTCCGTGCCTCGTCTTCCAAGTCTACAAGCGACCACATTGCCCTCCTATCACGACTTTTGGGAGGAAACATCACACAGGATTCAGTAGAACCTTAACCGCCATGCTTGTATGCCCACCCACGTCGCCGCGCGACAATGCACGGCGTATTACTTCTTGTTCACCATGTACTGATTGATATGCGCCTACTAGATCAACGCCGCTCTCATGGTCCTCTGGGCCGCGGTCGTCGGCGCCGTACCTTCCCTGGAGATCAAGGGAACCGACTTCATCAACCCTGAGACTGGCAACAAGTTCCAGATTGTTGGTGTGGCCTACCAGCCTGGCGGCAGTGCCGGTTACGATCCTTCCACCGGGAAGGACCCTCTGAGCCACAAGGACGAGTGCATGCGCGATGCTGCTCTCATGCAGATTCTTGGTATCAATGCCATTCGTGTCTACAACCTCGACCCCAACATCAACCACGATGAGTGTGCGAGCATTTTCAACGCCGTAGGTGCTTTTTCCATGTATCACCAGCATGGGAAACCTATTAACACATCGTTGTCAGGCTGGCATGTACATGATGATTGATGTCAATTCTCCCTTGCCTGGCGAGGCTATCCACTCTGAGAAACCCTGGGAGAGCTACTACACGGAATATCTCAACCGCACCTTTGCCATTACTGAGGCCTTTGGCAACTATCCCAACACTCTCCTTTTCTTCTCTGCCAACGAGGTCATCAACAACGAGGCTACTGCTGAGTTTGCTCCCCAGTATATCCGTGCTGTTACTCGCGATCTCAAGAACTACATCAAGAATAACTTGAAGCGCCAGATTCCCGTGGGATACTCCGCCGCTGATGTCCGCGATGTTCTCTGGGACACCTGGAACTACCTGCAGTGCTCTGATTCGGAGGACAAGGGTGATATGAGCCGCGCTGACCTTTTTGCCCTCAACTCGTACTCATGGTGTGGCCCTGAAGCCACTTATGAGAGCTCCTCTTACAACGACCTTGTTTCTGGTTTCAAGTCGACATCAGTTCCCGTCTTCTTTAGTGAATATGGCTGTAACAAACCCCAGCCCCGTTACTGGAACGAGACCCAGGCCATGTACGGCGAGAATATGACCCCTGTATTCTCCGGTGGCGTTGTATACGAGTATACCGAGGAGGACAACAACTACGGTCTCGTCAAGATCAGCGGTGACAAGCTTCGAATTCTTGGCGACTTCAATCGTCTCAAGAACCAGTTCGCTAAGATCGACTGGAAGGATGTTCAGTCTCAGCCTGCAACCAAGAATCCCACCAAGGCCCCAGCCTGCAAGGCCAGCATCATTAAGGATAGTGGTTTTGACAACAACTTCACCCTTCCTGCCATCCCAGATGGCGCTCAGAAACTGGTTGACAATGGCATCAAGAACAAGCCCAGTGGTAAGATCATCAAGATCTCGGACTGGAACGTCAAACTTGCTGTCAGTAACGCCGACGGCAGTGCGCTCAAGAACCTCAAGGTGGTCCCCCTCAAGGACGACGAGTCCAATGCGTCTGGTAAGAATGACGCGGACACTGGCAGCGAGACTACCGAAGACAACAACAGCACCAGCACCGATAACAGCACCAAATCTGATGGTGGAGACGCTAAGGATGATGAGGATGCTGCTGTCCTCAACCGGCCCTTAGTCTGGGTCATGGCTCTACCTCTCGTTGCTATAATGTTTGCTCTGTGAGTGACCTGTCTGGAACAGCGTGCGGAAATGGGGGGAAAGGATGATATGGAGCATCCGGTGCTTGGAAGGGGAAGTTACGACGTTAAATTTCTTAAAGATACAAAGAGTATACGATACCTCACGCCCCCACACTCTGGTAGGGCGACTATTTCTCAGGCTCATGTTCTCGAGCCTGCTCATTCAGAGACACTCGAGGTCACTCAGGACTTGAGCTTTTTCTACCAATACACTGTTGATTATTGACTTAAGATTTCTTTTCTCTCAAATGCTCATTCGATTGGGGTTGGACGAGCACTACCATGCACTCGTGGATCAAGCTCGCCAAGCGCGAAAATTTGAACCCTAGATTCCGGGTTTCATTGCTATTAATGCTAGGTTGACTCAGGATGATTGTTCTGTTTTGCAAAACTTTCAATACATAGGTGTTGTCCTTATGCCAGCAGCCCAGCAGCCGTCGGCGACATAGATGGTCCTTAATCAACAATGTGAGCCCAACAAACACCAACGCCAGCATGGAAACGTTGCTTTGTCCATGATAAACCCGTCGAAGACTTTTACTTCTTTTCGGTGTCGGCCTTGGTCTTGTCACTACCCTTGTTGTTCCTGTCTAACCTATGAGTCTTTTGCACGGGCTCTCTCCCTGAGACATCTTTCTTGCTATTAGTCTTTGTCTCAGGCGACTTGGTCTTCTTATTAGCTACGGCGGAGGATAATCCTGTGTGCTCGCCTTCTCCGGGGTAGTACTGGCCGAAACTCCAGCCGGCGTATACGTTCCTGTCGTAGTCGAGCTTAAAAGAATGTCGACAATAACAGGGACCACAGTCGTCGTGGGTGCCAAAATCGCCAGCGCGACAGCACCCAATACAACAGCTCGAGCTGTAGCAGTCGCCATCATCATAGTCGTTATACCCCGACATGCTGAAGATCTCGGATATTATGTTAGTCTTAAGGGCCTGACAAGTTGAGATGCGAGACAATGACCATGAGCACAGGTGGCTTTGATTGCCAAGATGATGATGATGTACAAGCCGAAAGTTGCGACTTGACAAAGTTCTAAATGAGAAGAGTAAAGTAAGCGAACGATGCTTGTGAGGGTTGGAGAGACGTACAGTAGTTTGGGGGACTGGGCGACGAGAGGTGAAGTGAGATGCAAGCCCAAGGGTGATGCGGTCGTTTCATAGACGTAACGAACACCCTGATGGGAAGTGTGAAGAGAGGTTTTTGCTTGAGGGAAGATATCTTCAAACGCAACTGACTCTCGGGTTCAGCATACGAAACCAAGCCCTGCACTAAGCCGCCTTTGAAGTTGAAAGGAAAAGCACGAATCGAGCGTCTACGTTGACAGACTTTTATTCCACACGCTGACCCGCTTGGTTCACAGCTGGTGTATCACCTGGTCGAGATACTACGTAGTGTCCTCATGGTGTTGAGAATTTTCTGACCCCGCGGCCTACGGATTGCGTTGACGAAAGGACGTTTGGAGTCTCAGCGCCGAAAGTTCGGCAGGCTATCAGCCCCCGTTTTCTGCTCCGGGTCCCGGGCCTATCCAACGCCGGACTGAATAGGGAAACGGCAGGTCACTAACGACGGGTTCTTGCTGCGTTTGCTCCCATCTTGGGACTGTATGATGGAATAGGGAAGGAGGACATCATGAGAATGGCCTGGGTTGTGACTCAACCGGGCAGGTCACACGAAACAAGCTCGTTTGATTCAAGAAGGGAAGAACCCTGGAAAAGGAAGGAGCCCAGTCTAGGCACCCTCATCATCTAGATCACGTAAATAGGCATAGAAGGTTGGATGGATGAGTTGACGATGTAGGGGATCTCACTACCAAAAAGGAATTGGCTTGCAGTATCGTGCAACACATGACTTGATAGATTCGTCATCCTTGACCGATGTGGTTGCTCTGTTGCTGGCTACCTTGGACGGGACTCTTTGTTTGTGAACCATGCATAGTACATTGGCTTGGGTCTGTAAACTGGGGTACAGGTTGTGCAGGACAAACGCGAGTTTGATAGGGCATGGTGCGTTTGAGGACATTATTGTTGACATGTATTAGTTCCAACATACAAACAGAATCTACTTCGTGCAAAACCTCTCTTCTTTCACCGAGGCAATTCATCAAATCCATAAGTGTCATCAGATCTATTAGCTTTCTTTCCGTCATAGCTCAAATACTGCCATACACGGCTTGTTCGACCATTGTTGGTCCCAAGCCCTAAGAATTGCATCGCACCACCTGGTTCCCGTTTGTCTATCTTGCAGTACAAAATGTCGTTCACTGCAGGTATCTCATTTTATGCCTGCATCATCCCTTTATACTATACCAACATCCTGGTAAAGCTTCATCCCCTTAACCCTGGAACTCCTGCGCCTTGCTCTCCTCCCACTTGCCGGGGACGAGGGCCAGGGGCACAATACCTGAGACGTGCATCTCGGGGCCAAAGATCTTGGCGTTGAGGCCGAGCTCCTGGGTGGCGGCCTTCATGTTCTTGAGACCCTCCTGGTAGTTGGGGCCGGCACGTCGCACCCAGATGGAGACGTTGTGCTCGACCAGCTTAGGAGCGAAGTCTCGCAGCGCTCGGATGACACCCTTGAAGGTGCTGGCAACGTTGGTAAAGTTGGCAATACCACCACCGATGAAGAGGACCTTGCCCTCCTCGGACTGAGGAGCTCGGAGGAGGAGGTCGAGGACAGTTCGGGCGTAGTGGTAGGTCTGGGACTCTGTGGGAGCACCGGAGTACTCACCGTAGTTGGCAAGCTCGTCCGCGAAGCCAGCAGAGGCAATGGCATCGGCGTAGACGACGGAAGCACCACCACCGGCAACCAGAGTCCAGATACGACCCTTGCTGTTCAGGACGGTAAGCTTCAGGGAAGCACCAGTCTTAGCATCGAGGTCAGCGATGTATGCCTCCTCCTTGGTCAGCTCACGACCGAAGGGGGCAGGGAACTCCATAGGGGGACCAGCATCGATGTTGACCTTCTCGCCCGAAGAAGGGGCGACGTTGGTCAGACCGAGAGCAGCGGGGGATCGGGCAATGGCCCACTTGACACCGCACTCGAAGTCGGCAGTCTGGTCGAGCTTGGCAGCAAGATCGAGGAAGTGGACAGCAGCAGAGGTCTTGTCCTCGTTGGGGATGACAACGAGGGGGTTGATCTCGAGGTAGGTGAACTGGCAGTCGACGTAGACGGCATAGAGGCGGGTGATGAAGTCAACGAGGACGTTGTGAACACCCTGGGGAACCTTCTTGAGGAGGGTAGCAGCAATCTCCTCGTTGGAGGGATACTCGGCGAGGTCGACGGGGATCAAGAGCTTCTCAGCCTTGGCGTCGACATCACCGACATCAACACCACCCTCGTGGGTGAAGAGGATCCAGTCGCCCTGTAGATAGATGAAGGTGTCAGTAAAGTGAGCTACTTTGGTAGTTGGGAATGCACCGGAGAACCGGCAGTGGATGTGGATTGCTTGCGGAAGGGTCCGTGAAGGCCAGGGGTTGGCTCCGAGAATTTCTTATCGCGGCATCCGTTCGCCCGTCTCGGTACAAAGAATGATTGCCGGCGCAGGTACGAACGAGCCCACAATTCGACTCTTGCAACGCCGAAGAGCGAATACAAGTTTGCAAGTTCCCGCAGACCCCTTCCTCATCCTAAGATAAAATTCTCCCTCTTATCTTCTTCGGTTGACTCCTTCTTGTTCTTAGGGACTTCTCCCGCCAAGAATCCTTGACCGCTGGCCGAGAGTATCGTTCCGACTCAACCAAAACACGAATACGGGGGAAACAAGACTTCAACTTACATCGCGGACAGAGTTGATGTTGATGTAGTACTCAGTGTCTTGGGGGTGAGGAACAAAAGGCTCGACGAGGAATTGCCTCAAGGTACCAGTAGTGTGCTCAACCTTCTGCTCCTTACCGGCTCGCTCAGCTACCCAAGCCTTGGCCTCGGGCCAGGTCTTGTTCAGAGCCAAAAGACCACTCTTTCCTCGTCGCTTAATGAGCTGATCGGGCTTGGCGACGAACTTGGCGTCGGGCTGGAGGAGCCAAGGGTAAGTGACCTCAGCCTGGTTCAGAATGTCATCAACGTTGGCATCCTCAGGAAAGTGCAGCGAGGCGAGTCTGGTGGGAGGGTTGTGAGTGGTAGGCGCAGGAAGAGGGCTGGCCTTGATAACGGGAGCGCGGGTGAGGTGGTAGTTGAGGATGGCCTTGCCGTCGGCCTCGAGAATCGACTTAGCGGACATTTTGAATTATGAGAGTTGGATAAGTAGGAGCGGAAGCAGGTGAGTTTGGAATGAGCTGGCGAGTGTCGGCTTATTCCTTTTTGTTCAATTCTAATCGAGGGGTCTGGTTAGCGACTGTTGGGTCCAGTGTCGTCTCGCAAGTGTGCAATCGAGTTAAAGAATTTCCTTCGACTTCGGATTGGAGTTGGAACCACAACCAAAGCTCCCATAATACAACAACGGATTTCACGACAACATATACGACGAGCGCAAGACTCAATGCTCAAGCGAAAGAATTGCGATTGCGACTGTTTTGCGACTCGATGTCGAGAGTTGATGAGGTTCGGAGGGGGGGAAAAGACACACGCACACACACACTCACCACTATACACGAGCTCAAGTGGGCTGCGACAATGAGGTCAAAGTTGGGATTGGGAGGAAGAGGATGAGATTATGATAGAGAGATGGGGCAAAAAGGAATAGGAAAGAAGGATGATGATTGCTCAAGACGATGAGAGAGTTGAGAACGGAGGAGCAAAAGAGGCGGGAGTTTGGAACCAGGCAGTCAAGTGAACTGAGGGTGAGCTCTCTCGAAAAAACCACTGGACCTAGAGAGAAGCTCAAGGGGAAGACACGCGGGTGGAGTGGAGGGGTCGGGTTGGAAG